>JAFVLL020022102.1:0-68239 GCA_021397915.2 Tor tambroides
ACACACACACACACATACATACATACGCACGCACGCACGCACACACACATACATACACACACACACACACACACACACACACACATACACACACACACACGCACACACACACACACGCACGCACACACACACACACGCACACACACACACACGCACACGCACCTGAAATAAAATGAATGTTAACTGACGTAAAAAAATAAATAAATAGCCTTAAATAACCTTAAACTTATTTCATTTCAGATAGTTTCCTGCAATGTTTCTCATTCTCATTTATTTTAACTTGATGTACTAAAATAACTAAAAACTGAAATAAAAAAAGTTAAAATAAATAAAAATGACAACATTTTTTAACTAAAATTAAAATGAAAGTACAAAAATAAAAGCTATTTAAAATACTAAAAATCTATGAAACTCTGTCTCAGTGATAATAAAATAACACTGGCCGGAATGTAGACAAAGAAAAGCTAAAATATGAAAGAGTTTTGATTTATGTAACATTTTCATCACATTGTTCCCAGAAAGCCATTTGTGTTATTTCTGAGTTTTCATCACTGCAGTGTTATTGTAACGCGTGGACACTCTTGACTGCTGCTGTATATACACTATATATGCATACATGAGATCCAGTTCAGGCATGCTGTGTTAAACGCCAGCGAGTGTTTGGCGTCTCGTCTCTATTCTGTAATCCTGATGCTGTCTGATTTAGGGTGAACCTGGATTGAGGGGTGAACCGGGAGAGACTGGCTATCAGGGCGACAAGGTGAGCGTCAAGATGAAACAGTATGTTTGGTTTATATAGTCATGAAATAGCATCAGTCTGTCTGTTAAAGGTCTTACTGGAGACATTTCTACATTGATTAGAATATTCCCTTGTGTCTGAAAGTTTGGTGCATGATAGAAAATACATCATTAAGCCTTTAAGATTCATGCATCTGAGTTGCGTATTAAATATCCATTCATTTGAATTTCACAGTTTTAACATATACTAATAAATTAATATACTTTCTGTTACATGCCTGTCAATCATAAATAAATGGAACAGGTCAGATTTGTGCTCTTAAAAAGTCATGCCATAGTTTATTATTAGCTATTTGCATCTATTTAAATAATAAATTTTGTTTTATATTATTTGTATTATTTTGATACCTTTTATATTTTATATTTAGCATGGTTTTTATTGCATCTAGAATAACATTTAAATTTTTAATTATTATATTATTTTTATTTATTTATTATTTTATTTTATATATCCATATTTTATCATAAAATTAAAAGAAATTGTGTATTGCTATAGAAAATGAAGTCCATTTTTAGGAAGTGTATATATATATATATATATATATATATATATATATATTAAAATATTGCAAATGTTTTAAAAATAACAATATAACAATAAAAATGTGATATATATATATATCACATTTTTATTTTTATATTATTTTAAAAAATATTTTTAATCTTTTAATTACTAAAAAAATATTTTTAATTATAGAGATTCTTTTCGATTATTATATAGATATTTTTAATTTTAAAATGTACTTTTAACTGCCTAGAATAAGCATATCTCTGTTCATTGTGAAAACAATCAAATTTATTCCTTTAAAAAAATGTGAACATGATTAAAATATGACTAGCTGGGGAACAAGTAATATTCAGTGAGTTAAAATGTATTGAGATTGAAACACGTTGGATTTATTAATGATAAATACATAAAGCTGGTTATTGTTTGTTTAAAACACATTCAGTATAGCAGTCCTTTTACAGAAATCTATGTATGACTGACAAATATGAATCATATAAAGTTTAAACAGTGGAATGCAAATGGATGGACATTTTATATGCAATTCAAATACAAAAATTGTAAATGTTTTTTGAGTGAGGCATTTGAAAAAACCATGAACTACTGGTTAAGTAATGGAGATTTGTGGGTGTGAATGTGTGGGAATGCTGTGTATGTCGATGGATTGGGTGGTTTATGCTGACTTGTGTTTTGTTTGTGTCACTCTTCCAGGGGACGGCTGGTAATCCAGGCCCGACGGGACCACGCGGAAAACCAGGACCTCTCGTAAGACCACCTGTGTTCAATACAAATGCTGTCGATTATCAGCAAATCTAGTTAGAAATCTGAGAGAGACTGAACTATGATCTCTTTTGATGTATTTTTGTGATGTTTATAGTTGATATTCTCTCTCTGAAAGGGGAAAACGGGTGACCCGGGACCACAGGGGCCTCCGGGGCCACCAGGACCTGAGGTGAGAACCAGAGCTCAGGAAAACTGTCAGGACTGTCAGATACTGACATAAAATGATCTAAATATCAGCGGTCACTCTATATCTCCAGTAATATGTCTCAGTCAGATGAGATGTAAATGATCCAAACATATAATGCTGATTGAGAGATGAAGAAATAAACGCTTCTCAGAAGATGTGAGATGAAGATCATTCCTCCGCTGAGGAACAGTGAAAGTAAAGCTTCTGGAAACAAACGCTCCTCAAAAGATCCTGATGATCAGATTTGAGATGCACTGATTTTTCTAAAAAATGATTGATGGAGAATCAAGTAAAGCTGAGCTGCTTCAGTCCAGGAAGAGTTCATCTGGAGATATGACTGCAGTTATTCTGATGTCTACTTTTGATAAAAATCAGTAGATTTCACATCAAATGCTTCTCCCAGACTAAAGAATATTACAAATAAGCAGATGAAATCAATTGACTTATTTAGCATTTCTGCACTGATTTTGAGAAGAATGTCAGTAATTGTTTTGGTTATGTTTAAATTTGCTGAAAGATTTGGAGCAGACTTGAGAGCGACGCTCTTATTAGATCAGTGCATGTAGCCTTCAGACGCCCCAAACCTTCTTCAATACAACAAAGCATTAATCACATTAGAGCTGTTTATAGTCTCCAATAAATAGCCTGAATTGTGTCTTTTTTTGGAAGACATGTCTACTTCCTTGTTATTTGTGTTGATTTTTGCGTTTGTCTTTCGTTAATTCCGAACATGATCATGGCTCCTCGCAGCTTTATCAGAGTAAACGCAGAAGCATCTGTGCGGCAAATGGATGAAACTCATCCAGCGCAAGAGTTTAACGTCCCGCGTGCTAGTTTGATAGCAGCTAGGTGGCTAGGAAGTTGCCCTCTAGTGGCCCTTCTGTGTTATTTCATGCTCATGTCATGCTGTAGCTACATTCCTGCCTGCAAATTAATCTCATTAACATTTCTAAGGAACTGTTGGGGAGCAATATCCTTCTTCAACAAGAACTTGACATGACTTTTTTTTTACTTCTGTTAATGCATGTTCCTGATTATTATTATTATTAAATATATATACTATTAGTATAAAAATAAAAATAAAAATTATTATAAAGGATATTTATTATAATTAAAATTAATTAATACTTTATTTAAAGTATTATGTAATAATAATTATTATTTTAATTAATTAATTAATTAATTTATTATTATTATTATTATTATACAATTTACATTTTTATTTAATATCTTACTGCATCTGATCGTATTACAGAAATAAAATGGATTCCGAAAGACATTCATGTTAATTTTAAAAGCAAAAACAACATTATATATATATATATATATATATATATATATATATATATATATATATCTCAAAATATTAGAACCCACTATTAATACTATAAAATTATTTAATAATAATAATCCTATATTATTATTACTACTATAATTATTGTTGTTATTGTTATACATTTTATATATTTATTGAATATCTTTCTGCATTTTGTCATATTACAAAAATAAAATGGATTTGTATGACACTTTTTGTTGACTTGGAACTTGGAGAGCAAAATATCAGATCTACAACATTCCTCTTAATTCCAAGCACTGATGTGAGAGAGTCATCAACAGTAGTAAACTCTTTATGTTTTATTCCCGTGTGAATGGGGAGAGTGGTTTAAATATGCTGATAAATCAGTGCTGGACTGTGCTTTGGATGGGAAACATCCTTCTGTTTTAGTCACCATGACGACCTCTCACTGTCCATTGACACCAAAACAAGCCAACATACACGAAACTCACTCCAGCTAAACACTCAGTAATGCAATATTTCTCAGAAGTATAGAAAAACACTAGTTATAAATATAAACCCTGCCTTGCCTGACCCTAATTTATAGCAAGTGGGCGTGGTCTGATGACAGGTGGGCGGAGCTGTAATGACAGAGGCGGGGCAGCCGTTAATCACTGTATAAGGTGAATGTAAGGTGAAGCTCATAATGCATTCTTTATGTGTTTTTTCTCCATGTTTTATAGGGTTTCCCAGGAGACATTGGTGCACCAGGACCCAACGGCCCCCCGGGACCAACGGTACGCATGTTCTCTAATTAAAATCATGACTGTCTAGACAGCTGCCTTCCTAGATGCCTATACAACATCATATTTGTTCCATAAGGTGGGCATCAATCTTATGCTGCCTTCTGAGGTTTAGGTTTAGTTTCACTCATGATGCTGCCTCAATAGTAGACAGCGAGGCCCCTCACTAGAGCTCATTTGTTACTCTCACCCAGTATGTATCCGAGTCTTTGAATGAAAGACATGTTTTTCCCAGTGTTCCTCACTTCACAGAATCTGTGTGTGTGTGTGTGTGTGTGTGTGTGTGTGTGTGTGTGTTTAGGGTATTCAAGGAGCCCGGGGCCCCCAGGGACCACCAGGGCCAAAAGGAACAGAGGTAAAGAGTTCATCTCCATTTTTACACACCAGACAGTCAGTCTGTCCGTCCGTCCGTCCATCCGTCTATCTATCTATCTATCTATCTATCTATCTATCTGTCCGTCCGTCCGTCTGTCTGTCTTTCTGTCTGTCTGTCTGTCTCTCTGTCTGTCTGTCTTTCTATCTGTCTATCTGTCTGTCTGTCTGGCTGTCTGGCTATCTATCAAACCGTCTATCTATCTATCTATCTATCTATCTATCTATCTATCTATCTATCTGTCTGTCTGTCTGTCTGTCTGTCTGTCTATCTATGTCTATCCCTCTGTCTGTCTGTCTGTCTGTCTGTCTATCTATCAAACCGTCTAATCTATCTATCTATCTATCTATCTATCTATCTGTGTCTGTCTGTCTGTCTGTCTGTCTGTCTATCTATCTATCTATCTATCTATCTTTCTGTCTGTCTGTCTGTCTATCTATCAAACCGTCTAATCTATCTATCTATCTATCTATCTATCTATCTATCTATCTATCTGTCTGTCTGTCTGTCTGTCTGTCTGTCTGTCTATCTATCTGTCTGTCTGTCTGTCTATCCGTCTATCAAGCTATCTCTCTGTCAGAGTGTGTATAGTGGTATAAAGTGAATGAAATATCCTCTGCAGTAGAGACAGTTCAGTGATGTTCTTCTGCTCTTCTTTCATCGCCTCGTTTCTTTTCAAGCTTGTGGTGTGATGTGTACAGTGAAGGAATGTTATCTTGTCTACAGGCAATGTTCTGTGGGATCTGTTCACTGAATGTTTACTAAAATGCTTCCTTGTGTGTTTCTCCAGGGAGACGAAGGCCCCCCGGGTCCACCTGGAAAGCCTGGTCCCACTGTAAGTGTCTTTCTTTTTTAAGATTTATGTTTGTTTGTTGCTATTTTTTGTGAATGTATACAGGCAGAAGCATTTACAATTACACCTGTGTGTGTGTGTGTGTGTGTGTGTGTGTGTGTGTGTGTATGTGTATGTGTATGTGTGTGTGTGTGTGTGTGTGTATGTGTATGTGTGTGTGTGTGTGTGTGTGTGTTCATCCACTACAGGGACGAATAGGTCGGAAGGGTTTCATTGGTGAAGCAGGACCTGAAGGACTGAAGGTAAGTGTCTCCTCACCAGCAGAAATGATCCCATTTGTCCATCATCCAAAATGCAAAAAAACCCAACGGCAGTCTTATGTTCAATATTTCCAAATGTTTCTGTGTAATTGTTCACATTTTTCTCTGATTGGCCAGTATGTCAACCAACCGTACAAATGTGAGATTTATCACAGATGATAAATTCATATTAGAGCTTGGTTTATAGTCATAGATTCTTGATGATGCAAGTGTTTCATTTTGTTGATCTGGTTTTGATGTTCATTTATTTCTTTTTTTTCTGTTCCCAGGGAGAAATTGGTGACCCAGGGAATCCTGGAAAACACGGCCCCCCTGTATGTACAAATATCTATCTATCTATCTATCCTTCCATCCTTCCATCCATCAATGTTTCTGTAAAAAAAAAAAAAAAATGTTACACTGATTGAGCTCTTAGTTGTGTTGTTTTTTGTTGAATTACTGGCAGTTTTCCGTTTCACAGTCGTGAAGTTTCATTGAGCAAACGTGTTTGTTTTCCTGTTGTGTGTTTGTTTATTCTCTTGTAAAACCAGAGATGTATTGTGAGGATCTAACGCTGTGTGAGAAAACAGAGCTTTAAAAAGAGCCTTTTAATGCATTTCATGAGAACTTCCTCCTTCTCTTGAAATTCTTCAGAGACATTTAGGACACACACAGCGATTGCCCTTGGAAAAACGTTTATCCCGTGGTTTCTCTCCATCTTCCGATGGGAAGACGAGACTGCGTTCGCGTCCGTGTGAGGAGGATTTGCTTTAGATACGACACAGCAAACATGTGCGCTGTATTTTTGTGATGAGCTCAGTCATAATATTTGCATTCTGGTTTGTGTTCATCTATAGTGTACGAGCTCACATGTGTGACGCATTAGAGATCAGCCACAGAAAATCTGCGCAGGGGCCCCGACGGCCCCACTTCAAGAACAGCAATCTGGAGAACACAAGGTCTTTAATGAATGCATGACATCACTTTCCAAATGAACAGGACGAGACCAAGACAGAGGAGAAAATGGTTTAAATCTGCAGATTAGTTGCTGAAGTTCCCAACCTCTTTAAATCTTTCACACTAACTCTGACTTTTCAGCACAAAAATCTTGCAGATTAAAAGCTGAAAGTCATTATTTGTTCTTCAGAGCAGTATTTTAATCTTTGGGTTTTTCCGCTAGCAGGACGTTTGGCATTTTTTATTGCCTTTTTCCCCATCACATATTTTAATAATCATCCTAAATTAGATATAATTTGAAAGCTTAAACGCTCGTTTTTGGACATTGTACCGAGGAAATGGTACTTTAAAAACCTTCAGCAGGCTCTTCCTTCTTTTGTGCAGTGTCAAGTGTCAAATTTTCCGTAATATTTTATAATAAAAACTTTTGCTAATATTGACAACTAATTTAGAAAGGTCTGAAGCCTCAAGATTGCATATTTGGTGGTTATTTATTGTAGCAGAACTAATATTGTGACAGAAATGTATATATTTGTTACAGGAATGTGCGTTTAAAAAATCAATGGAGTTTGGGTGTCACCTGGTGGCTATTTTTGTTATAGCACCTAAACAAACTCTCACAGGAACCTAAATTTTCATAATATCAACTTCAAATTTGGAACATAATTTCATTAGACATATGGCTTTAATTTTATAGCAAATGTAGGTTTCAATATATTTTGTAAAATATTTATTTTATATAAAAATAAAAGTACACTACAATTTTTTGACAGTAACATTTTTAATGGCTTTCTATTTTGTGGCATAATCGTTGCCTGTTTTTAAGTGTGATACAGACTGGAGTTGCTTTCATTTCTTGTAGCTTCATCTTCATCCAGTAGACGGCAGTGGAACATGGACTTCAGTTAACGTTAGGATTGATATAAAGCTAAAATCATTCAGCAAGCATTTTCTCTGAGGACTCACAGTAACGGAATCGTTTCGGTTGTAATTGAAAAGTAGCTGCTGGATGATGCAGATGATTTTATATGACTTTTGACATGTCTGGAGTGTATTTAGCTGCAGAATATTCGTCCTCTGAGGTTTGGATGACACATTTTGATGTAGTGACTGTTACTGCAGATGTATGTACTGCTGGCTGTTGCTCGGCTCTTCCAGGAAAATATGGAAAGCCTCGTCAATCCCGGCGTGCACTTGGTGTTTCTCCCGAAGAACATCTGTGATGTCTGGAATGCTTTCAGAAAGCTCATTATTATATTTCTTGGTTCTCCAGAATCCCCTTACAGTTCATTCTTATGTAATCTGTCCGATTTCTCGGTCTCAGATGTATAGAAATCTAAAAATGAATGTGGAATTTGTGAGATTACTGTGTTAAAATTTAAGTTATTTATATATATATATATATATATATATATACACACACACACACAATTAATCGCGATTAATCACATCCAAAATTAAAGTTTTTGTATACATAATATATGTGTGTATATATGTGTGTGTACTGTGTATATTTATTATGTATATATAAATACACACATATGCATGTATATATTTAAGAAAAATTTAAGATCTTAAATTTAAAAAAAAATTTAATCAAATTTAAGAAATATGTTACGTTTATATATTAAATACATATGATATAATTTATATGAATATAAATATATACATGCTAATACATGTAAATATTTTCAAAATATATGCTGTATGTGTGTATATTTATATATACATAATAAATATACACAGTACATACACATATATTATGTAAAAATGATCAAAAGTGACAGTAAAGACATTTATAATATTACTAAATATTCAAATAAATATTTCAAATAAATGCTGCTCTTTTGAACTTTCTGTTAAACAAAAATCCTAGATTTGCACAGAAATATGAAGCAGAAAAAATTCAGTCTTAAAGAGAAAATTCAGCTTTGCATCACAGAAATCAATTATATTTTACAGTATATTCAAATGCAAAGCAGTTGTTTTAAAGTGTAATACTATTTCACAATATTTTACTGTTTTACTTTATTTTTAGTCAAATAAATGCAGCCTTGGTGAGCAGAAGAGATGTCAAAAACAAACAATGTACAGACCTCAAACTTTTAAGCTGCTATATATATTATTAATTTATCTTGAAGAATTTATTGACACTTTACCTCCAAACCATACAATAATGTTCTTTATTTTTTTAAACTGAAAATGGGGAATGACCTGCATGAAACATTGACATGGAAAAGTTTGCAGGAGCTTCAGTCAGACGAGCCAAAGATATCTGATGTAATGATAGTTCTGTGACAAATGAACTGTCAGAGGGACGTCGAACGCTTCGGAAAGTTCCCCAGGGCTGATGATGCATGCTGGGAATCGTCCCAAAAACATGCTTCTACTGTACCAACGTACATGGAAACGATGGAAAATCCTGTACAGGAGTGTGACGTTCCACGTCTGTGATGATTTATGAGTGCTGGGAGTGTAAATGCACATTGAGTTCATTGTGTTTAGTGCGGCGCTGGAAACAGAGCTTTATTTAATCCACACTGTCATAATACATCCATTTGTTAACAAGAAGATGGATGTGGGCAGTTTAGCATGTTAGTAAATGTCCCGCTGTGGAATCATTACAGATCATTACAGTCAGTGTGTGAAGATGCAGGACAGTCTTAAAGAGACAGTTCACCCCAAAATGAGAATTCAGTCATCATTTACTCACCCTCATTTATTACTTACTTTCTACCGTTCAATTCATTTAAACTATCACTTTCCAAAAATGGGAAAAATACCAGACTCATATTTTTCAAGTCCTCTGAAGTCATATGATGCAAATCTCAATTGCACTTGTATTTAATTACAAAATGTCATCTTTAGATGTGCCGTTACTTTTTGAATGTCATTGGTTCACAGTGCTTTTTTAAAAAAGTGAATTCATGTCTATGAGAAGTCTTAAAGACTCAATATACCTAAAGCTATCATATGGATTAGAATATAATGCATGAGTCATATGATTATATTATATTATATTCTCCCCAAGGCTGCATTTATTTAATCAAAAATACAGTAAAAATTGTGAAATATTATTACAATTTAAAATATTTGTTTATTTCTATATTATGTTTTATCATTCCTCAGTCTTCAGTGTCACATGATCTTCAGAAATCATTCTAATGATTTGCTGCTCAAGAAACATTTCTGATTATTATCAGTGTTGAAAACAGTCGTGCTGCCGAGTGTTTTTGTGGAAACAGGATTCACAGATGAATAGAAAGTTCAAAAGAACAGCATTTATTTGAAATAAAACTCCTTTGTAACATTATTAATGACTTTACTGTCACTGTTGATCAATTTAATGCATCCTTGATGAATACAAGTAGTAATTACTTTTAGTAAAAACATTTTGCTGACCTTAAACTTCTAAACTGTTATAAATATTATAGTATAGTATAGTATAGTATTCAAATATTCACACACACATGCATTTACTCTTGTAAAGCAATTCTTCAGTTCCTGTCTGAATGCTTTCCAAAATCTGACATGAGGAATGCAGGAGTGTGTGTGTGTGTGTGTGTGTGTGTGTGTGTGTTTAACCAGCTCTTGTTCTCTGTGTTGTTCAGGGTCCGGTGGGACTGATTGGGATAACCGGAGTGATCGGACCACCTGGAGAAAAGGTAAAACCGAGACAGAATCTGTATCTTAAACCACACAAGCGTCATGATCCACATTTATTCAGTGTTACTTGATTTCTGCTGGAAAATCTCTTTATTAAACATGACACCTGATTTTAGATTGAAATAGATCTGAAAATGTAATTATGTTTGTGTTTTTAATTATTTTTCAGGGTGATCGAGGTCCTCCTGGTCCTTTGGGTCCTCCAGGAGAGAAAGGTTCAACAGTAAGAACTTATTTCACATCAGCAAATGTGACATTAAAATGCATTACACTGTAAAAAATTATATTCTTACTCATTATTGTTGTCTTGTTTTCCAGTAAAAACATTTAAAGATTCTCAAATCAAGATACATTTACTTGAGAAGCCAAATAACATAAGATTTTGAGTCTTATTTAAAAAAAGAGAAAAAAAAGTGTGTTCATGCTTAAAACAAGAAACATTTTTCTGACCAGATCATTCTTAAATCTTTGAATTCTGAATTCAACAAAAAAACTTACAGACTCCAAACATTTGAATGGATTTTATTTTATTTTATTTTATTAAAAGCATTCTTAATTCTTCAAATAATACATAATTTTACACAAGTATACACATTATGAGAGTGTTTAGATATTTGTACTGAAAAACAAGGCAAAAATATTGAGGAAGAACATAATTAATAATGATAAATTATACTGGGCCTCTTTCATGAAACACCAGCAGAGCGATTCGTGTCTTGTATGTAAATTGTTGTGTGATGCAAACGTGTGTAAATCACTTGTGAACACATTTAGAACAGATTTCTGTATAAATCATTTCTAAAACTGAGTTAGTCCAATCTGAATCTGTTCACTAGTTAGTTGGGTCACTGGTTAGTGGGTTTATGGTGTTAACCGTGTGTCTGTTTAAGGGGTATCCGGGTCTTCCAGGAGGTCCTGGGGATTTCGGCCCGCAAGGTCCACCAGTAAGTTTACCCATGATCCTCTGCGGTTTGAGATGCAGATTTTGGTTTGAAAGATTGAGCTTGAGAGTAACTTTCCAATTGATAGCTGATATTTTACTCTCTTTCTGTCCGTCTCTTTCTCTCAAGGGTCTACAAGGGCCGAGAGGAGCAGCAGGTGTTTCCGGGCTGAAAGGACGAAGGGTAAGATGACTAGTGAAAGAAGTGAATGTTTTTTTTGTTTGTTGTTTAGCTAATGATGTCGATGCGGCTAGAACAAAGCAAACTGGAATCTGAACTGGAGAAGAGAGATTCGATTGGTGGAAATTTGGCTTATAAGCTCATTTGTGTGATTGTTTCCAAGAAATAACCAGGTATTTCCACTCAGATTTATAAGACACAGACAAACTTATAATTTAATATAATTTATTTTTTTAAGATAAAGAAAAATAAGCATTTTTTAAAAAAGAATATTTTGTTGCTTTGTGGCTGTATTTTTATAACAATTCATTATTGAAAATAATGTCACAGTGCAAAAAAATTCTTAGTGATCCTAAAAATGCTTAAGGCTGTAAGCATTCAGCTCTTTATCTGTTCAGTGTGGCTAGAAGTTTTTTGTTGTTGTTGTTGTTGTTGTTTTTGAGTGAATGGTGTTTCTAGATAAACCACAGGGACCTCTAGTGGTTAAAACTAATATTTCATCTGTATGCACCTGACTAATATAAACACAATCACCACTGATGGTCTTTATCTCACACTTATTTGAGAGGCTAATTCATCTGAATCCAAAATATAAATACATTTATATTTCATTTTTTTATACTGATATACACTTGATATTTTGAATTAGATTTTATTTTCCTTTTTTTTTGCATTTTAATTTTTGTTGAAATTTTGGTCATTATATTTTTGCATTTGTTCTTAAAACTTTGTCTGTAAAAAAAATGTACTCATTGGAGTACATTTTACAAAAAAAAAAAATACTATTTCAATTTATCCACCTCAAAATTTCACATTTAATTCAGTGTTACTTTGTGTTACTACAATTTTTTTCAGTGTATGTAGTTTTTGTTAAGCTTTAGTTTTTAGTTTATTTAGTTATTTTCATGCTTAAACTAAATGAAAATGAGAATAGTTGAAATATAATATATATTTTTAAATGTTTTATTTTATTTCCAGTAATGAAGATGTTTTAGTTAATGATAATAGCCATGATGCTACAGAATGATTGATGATAATATACAGAATGATTTCCAGATAATTTTTACATTTTTTTGCCCGTTAACTTCTAGTCGTCTTAGATAAACTGTATGAATATTTATGTTTATATTCATTTCTATATTTTTATTTATATTATTTGTATTTTTACATTATTTATATTCTGATTTACTTTTTTCTGAATAAAACTGGCAGAATAACTTTTTTGGAACATTTAAAATGTTTAATGTATGCAACAAAAAGTAACTGTCTTAAAAGTACAGTAGCAGAAACAGCTGGTTTAATTAATAACAGGTCACCGTGAGGGTAAATGTTTAAGGAAAACTCAATTACTTGCAGGAAAGCTTGACTAACATAATAAATGACAAAGAGAAAGAGCATGTTTGACGTGAGTCCTAATGACACAGGATGAAATCTGTCAGGGGCCACAGAAGCTGATGAAAAGGGGTTTGAGGTTCACGCCAAACTCTGCAATTAAGAAAACGTTCCCCTCCGTTCTGTTTATATAAAACAGTGCAGATCTGATTTTAATGATGGTGAGAATGGGCCACTTCAAACCCCCTTGTGAAAACATGACAGACAGATCGCTTACACATCCTGAACAGAGCATCGAGAGTCTCCGTTCATGAACCCAAAGTCAACAGACGAGACTCTCTGGCTCTGTGCTTCTGCTCCAAAACCTAGTGCACATCTGCATAGACAGCTTTTATAGGGGTCATATGACGTTGCTAAAAAGAACATTATTTAGTGTATTTGGTGTAATGCAATGTGTTTATGTGGTTTAAGGTTCAAAAAACACATTATTTTCCACATACTGTACATTATTGTTGCTCCTCTAAGCCCCGCCTTTCTGAAGCGCGTCGATTTTTACAAAGCTCATCGTTCTGAGAAGTGAGGTGTGCTCTGATTGGCCAGCTATCCAGTGCCTTCTGATTGGCCGAATACGTCAAGCGTGAGACGGAAATGTTACGCCCCTTACCGTATTGTGATGCCGTGTCCCGGCGCGACGACACAAAAACAATAAAACCCATTACAAACGAGGCATTTGTTGCATCCAGTGGGGACATAATTACTGATTATAACGACTTATACTGTCTTTTTACAAAACATTACCGTGTCTGCATTTGCGATCAGAGAAACGACAAACAGCAAGCGCTACTCTACACTGCTCAAAACTTGCGTTTGAATCGTCAGTAGCATTTAAATATGAAAACATACTTACAGGCTGTGAGTCAGAAGTGCCAGACTGTCCTTGCTAAGTTGGAATTGCCCCACTTTATAGAAACAGCCTTTGTGCGAGCCAGCATTGTAGGCTACTCTCCCAGGTTCAGGAAATAGTCTCTGTAAAATGTGTTGCACACACTCTAATATTTGCGTTGTACTGTTCTGGAACAGTGTTGTAAATACAACTTAACCACTGATTTCTAGTTGTGTCCTCTTTTGGAAGCCCAAACAAAGTACTTTCGCTTTCACAACGAAACACAGCGTCTCCAGGACATGGCGCCGGCGGCAGCAACAATACTACAGCGAGAATAATAGTTACGCCCTCTTTCTTTGAGTATACATTTGGGCGGTGTTATGCAAATCTTCCCACACAGTGACGTAGAGATGTAGGGGCATGTTTAAATGAGCCGTTTTAGGGGGGCGTGGACAAGTCTTAACTTTATAAAGAATATCTCTTTGGGTTTGAGACTTTAGTCTTTGCAACTTTAGGGATCTTATCTATGTATCAACAGCTTTGTAACACTCCAAAGAGAAAGGAAAACTTGAAATTGCATCATATGACCCCTTTAACACATTATAAGCATGTTCCAAATGCAGTAGCTAGATCACTTATTTTGAATAAATACTAAGGCATTTTATTTGAGAATGCACTGCAACAAGCTCAGTCCAAGATTGTGGACAAAATAAGAGAAATTTTGTAATAAAAATCCCTTTTATAATCCCATATATAATTCATTCAATACTGAAAATGGCAGATTGAATTGAATTGTTTAATGATATGTGATATTTGTATTTTTTTTTATTATTATTATTTTTTGTTATTTATACACTATTGTAGGTATATTATTTATGTACTATTGTATTGTATTGAAAATTAGTTTTCATTTCCATTTTAGTGTCATTTTTAGCAGTTTTGTTAGGTACTTTAATCATTTTTATTAGTTTTTGTTATTAATATTTATAATTAGCTGTAATTTATTTTCATGTTTGTTTTAGACATTTTAGACGTGTTTTAGTCATTTTTATTGGATTTTCAATATTTTAGCTTTAATTTATTTTTATTTTAAGTTGAATTTCAGGAATTATAGTTGAAGTTTTAGTAATGTTGCTTTTTGTGCTTTTGTAATTTTTTATTATGTTTCTTTAAACATTTCTATTTAGCTTTATTTTATTTTATTTTATTTTAGTAATATTTGAGTTAGTTGCCAATGCAATATTTTTAAAAAGTTTTTTTTTACGTTGCTGTAAGTTTTGATGTTAAGTTCAATAAGTTTAATATTTTGTAATTTTCAAAAATTAGTTGCCAATGCAACAGTTTAAGTTACTGTACATTTTGATGATGTGAGTTTATCATTTAATTCATATGTTATATAAATTTTTTATTTATTTTACTGTCAATTAATGAAAATTATTTTTAATAGTTTTAGTTTTAGTTCACAATAACAACACTAAAATATACATATCACATATTAGTAACATCCTAACACCAAACTATTATAATCAATAGTGATTTCCATCTCTCGTGAGCTTCAGTGGTCTATATAGTGTGTTCCAAAGCGGTCACTAATGAGGTTGCATGTTGGTTATGCTTACTGTATATAGACGGTAGACAACAGACAGCGAAGCAGTGCACTAGTTTCTGTAACAGATCCTCTCTTCTTTGGTTTTGTTTGGCTTGTCCTTGATTCCTGGTGTGTTTGGTCTGGCGTGAGGCGTCTCCGCTCTGTTGGCTCATTGATCAACCAGCTGGACTGTTTGTAAGGATGAACTTGATGTAATAAATCTAATAGATTTTGGACTGTCTGGCTTTTCATAATATGTTGTTTCAAACTAGAAGAAAGAAAACATCCAAAATACACTTTCAGGTTTATTTTATGGTACGTTATCTATTTTTGTGTTTGTAAATTTCAATTACAAGACATATCTTTAAAAGTTTTTTCCTCCACTTCAGCAGCACTTACATTCACCAAACTAAGCAGTTTTATTTCTATTTCTGAAGGTTTTTACTGAGGGGTTTGTTCATATATCATTCACACTGATTTATACAATATTTTATCCCTAAAAACATGGTGATTTTTTTTCTATATCATCTTTTATTGTTACTTTCATTCAATTTTTGCTGAATTTCATAGGTTTTAGTGAAAACAGAATCTTCTTTTAGACTAGTGGAAAGAAAATATCCAAAATACACATTAGAGTTTTTATTTTATTGTGTGTTATCTATTTGCGTCTGTAGATTTCAATTAAAATACATATCTTTAAAAGTTTTTTCTCCACTTCAGCAGCACTTACACATACCAAATTTAGCAGCTTTATTGCTCTCTATATTCTGAAGGTTTTTACTGAGGGGTTTGTTCATATATCATTCACCTGAGTTTATACAACAGTTTATTACTAAAAACATGGTGAAATATATTTTTCTGGCTGTTGACAGTATTTTTCTGATTTATGGAGTGATAAAAAGAGATATCCAAAATCCCCTCTACAAAAATGTTTAACTCTAGTATGTCAACAAAATCAAACAAGAATTTTGAATCTGGCTTAATGCGATGTTCAGATTTATCTTCTAGAATTTTAGGCAATTTAGTGCATATTCAATTAGATAATACATCATTTAAACACTTTAGAAAACTTCTAATACATTTTTTTTTTTTTTGCAATTCTTAATGTAATTCATCAACTGGTAAGTATGGTGATATCTATTTGTTACATTTTTTACCCTGTTCACCTATTGTGTTTTTTTCTTTTAGGGCCCGAGGGGACCTGACGGCCCTCCAGGAGAGCCGGGCCCTGAGGGCATAAAGGTACCAGCGTCTTCTCTACAGATCCAAAACATATACACACGAAGAGAATTATATAGCAATGTAAAAGTTAAAATCTTTTGTTCTGGGAAAACTTTGTGATGACATTTATGTCTCATTCTCTGTGTCATACACCAACTTCCTGTTCCAGTAGGAAATATATCACACAGGATAGAAAACTACACTTTCATGGTGCCTTTCACACCACTACAAAACCCAAAACAATTGCATTGTGATTTGCATTACAAAGCTACTCAGTGATCGTGATGAACAGACACACGTCACACATGCTTGACAGCTTGACCGCTTTTGTTTTGCAGGGTGAAAAGGGATCGCCAGGGAAGAATGGAGCTCCAGGATTCATCGTAAGTAACTCTGAACACTTGAAAATCAATTCAAAATGTAAAACTTAGATCACATTTTCCCTAGAAGTTAGAAGAATCTGACAAAATCTGCACTTGGGACGTTTTCATATGGAAAAACAGCTTCATCTCACATCATGTAGATTTCAACCGCAGACAGTTTTGAGCTCATTTTGGTTCAGAGGAGATCAGTAAGCTTCAGTTGAACTCTTTCATGTGTGTTTGTGTTTGTTTGTAGGGTAAAGCTGGAGCCCCAGGGAAGAGAGGAGCAGCAGGAGCGCCTGTAAGTCTCATTCTAACAATTGTGGTGCAACCGTCTTTATTTAAAAACACTTCATATTATAATACACTTTATTTTTAAAAAAGTAAAATATTATGTCAGAAATACTAATATTTTGTTTAAATCAATACTATTACTTTCTTTTAATACTCAAAAGTGTCAACTAATGGCATTAAAATAATACAGTATGTTGCACTAATGGCATTAAAATAATACAGTAATATTATATAATAATATTATTATATTTTAATAATCAAAAGTATTAAATAATCAGTTTAAAACAGTACAATACATTACCAAAAATGCTCTTAGTTTTAAATAAATATTATTTTGTTTTGATACTCAAAAGTATTCAAATAATTGTATTGAGTCAGTAAAATATGTTGCCAAAAATACTATTATTTTTGTTTAAATAAATACTATTATTTATTTGAGTACTCAAAGGTTTTAAAATAATCATAATAAAATTGTAAAATGTTGCCAAAAATATATGTTTTTGTTTAAAAAGGTATTGTTGTTTTCTTTTAATGCTAAATAAAATATATAAAAATAACAAAAATATTAAAATAATTATATTGAAATAGTCCAATGTGTTGCCAAAAATACTATTTCAAAAAATACTCATATTTATTTAATACAATTTTCTTTTAATATTTAAAAATATTAAAATAATTGTATTAAAATATAGTATATTGCCAAAAATACAATATTTAAAACAAAAATGATTTTAAATAAAGTTTAAATAAATACCACTATTTTGTTTTATATTTAGGTATTTAAACAATCTGACTAAAATAGTAAAATATGTTGTCAAAAATACTATATATTTTTCTTAAATAATTGCTGTTACTTTGTTTTAATGATCAAAATTATTAAAATAATAGTTAAGGAACCAGAATTGTATAGTGGAGCCTCCTTATGTTTCCCATCCCTATTAATCACACATATTGCAGGATATTGTGTGTGTTTGCTGTCAGGAAGTGTGAAGTGTGTGTCGAAGCGTTTAGTGTTAACACAGGCCTGAGGGGTTTTAATGCGCTCGAGCTCACAGCGTCCTCTAGTGGCTGACTGCGATTGTGTAGTTCTGTTCGGTGTTTCACAGCCTCATTAAAGCGCTGCGGATTCATTCATAACTCAGATGAGTTATGATGTTTAAACCGCAGGCTTCCTGTGAACAGATAATCCCTGCTTTAATGCTGCAGATGTGGTGATGTGATCCAGTGCACACGTGTTTAATAACAGTGAATCAGAGCACTAGGATAGGCAAATACTGTCAGAGATGACTGGTGAATGTTGACAGACTGTTAGCAGCTTATTCAACAGCAAAATATACACTAGCGTTCAAAAGTTTAGGGTCTGTAAGGTTTTTAATGTTTTTGAAAAATTATCTTCTGCTCACTAAGGCTACATTTATTTGATTAAAAAAAACAAACAAACAAAAAAAACAGTAATATTGTGAAATGTTATTATGTAACATTATCAGCATCATTACCCCAGTCTTCAATGTCACATTATCCTTCATAAATCAGTATGCTTGTGTGTTTATATTGGTTTAAAAAAAAATAATAATTAAATAATGAGCAAAATATGTTGCCAGAAATATTAGTTTTACTTAAATACTATGAAAACTAATATATTATTAATATTTCAATTATTTAATACTATACCCAAAGGTATTAAAATAATAAAATAAAAATAGTAAAATATGTTGATATGTTAATATATGTAAAATATTATTATTGTTGTTGAAATCAATACTATTATTCATATTAAAATGGTCAAAATGTTGCTAAAATATGATTGTTTTGTTAAAATAAATACTATTATTTTAATAATCAAAAGTATTAAAATAATTGTATTGAAATAGTAAAATATGTTGCCAAAAATAGTTTTATTTAAATAAATATTATATTTAAATACTCACTTATTAAAATTATCTTATTAAAATGGTCAAATGTGTTGCCAAAAATGTTATGTTTGTTTAAATAAATGCTATTATTTTATTTTGATAATCAGAAATATTAAAATAATGATATTAAAATTGTAAAATGTGTTGCCAAAAACATTGTTTTTGTTTAAAAAAAAATACTATTAATATTCAAGACTTTGAAACTTAAAATGTTTTCTGAGTGGATTTGTCTTGACTTTTTTGCTTGAATATGAAGCCCGTGAAGTGAAGGTATAGTTGAGAGGGGAACATATGGAAGCGTTTATGACTGTTATTAATGCATCTTTGTGTAAGTCGTATTTACTGCTGGAAAATGAAGTGCACTTATGACTTTTGATGAATGGGGTGATAAAAATCCGCCATTGATGTTATTAAAGCACTACAGCACTCACAGTATCAGTTGGTTTGAGCAGTCATGGAAACTGAGCGTCGAGCATCTCTGTTGTGGGAACAGTGAGATTTCGCTGAGAAATACTCTGATAAGACAGGTGGACGTTAAAGCCAGCGGTTCCTGTTTCTCCCCGTATCGGCGTCTGATAAAGACAGAAAGAAAAACAGATGAAAATGAGAGCAGAAAGGCTGTGGGTCCCTGCTGGATTACGGCTCACGGTTACATTTCCATCATAGAAACAAACACAAACTCATACGTTTCCATTCTGTAAAAGAGCAATGTTTTACTTCTAAATCATAAAATGTGTTTAACAAATCACTTATAATTTATATGCTTATTTGGACAATAGCTTGTGACTTTTGAACACCTGTGTTAATATTTGTCTTCTTGCATTGCTCAGATTTTGCTCTTTCATAGCTAATATACATTAGGTGTCGTTTAAGTGTCAGTTTTGTCTCCTAAAATTCCTTTGGAGAAATCAAAACACACAAATGAGGCAGTCATTGTCATCCAGTATAAGTTTAGAGCTGTAAAATAAATGTGGAAAGCAGCTCCGAACATGATATTGTAGAGATCTCATTTGTGGTATTTCTGATCTGAGTCGTTTTTTAAACTGAATAATGTGTAATCTGATTTTATGATGTCTGAACATGTGTATATATTTAGAGAGAGAGTGTGTGTTTGTGTGTGTGTTTTGCAGGGTAAAGCAGGTCCTCCCGGAAGCACAGGTGAAAAAGGTCCTCCAGGTGAACCTGTGAGTATTACAACACAAAATACAACAGTTTGCATTCTTAAATGAGCCTCCTTTACACAAAAAGGGCTGTTCTCATGTAGAAAATGAATTAAAAAGACTTATTATGCATGAGACAGCTTTATAGCAGCACATATAGTGCCAGGTTTAGTGCTATTTTAGTATTATTTATTATTTTTATACTATTATAGTATTTGGTGTGTGCGTGTGTGTGTGTGTATATATATATATATATATATATATATATATATATATAATATGTGTGTGTGTATATGTAATTTATAATAATTTAATAATATATATTTTCAGTTTTCATTTTTTTTTAAGTTGTAGTAATTTTGTTGATTGCTTTTGTCACTTTAATTACTTTTTTATTATTTTAACAATTTGTATATAGCTTTAATTTTATTTCAGTTTTAGTTTTAGTCATTTTAGTGCTTACACTTCTATAGCACTTCTAATTTTCATTAATTTTTAAGGTTAATTTTTTCATCTAATGTTTACATTTTATTTTATTTCAGCTATATTTCAGTTAACAAAAATGATTTTTAGTAGTTTTAGCCATTAGTTTTAACTATAACAACCTGATTAAGTTAAATGCATGTCATATTTAAATAAAACACAGTTTTGGACTGCAGTAAAGTAGCATGATTGAGTGTAGATTGTATGTAAATTAGCTAAAAGAAAGATCTAAAACTGCATCAACTGAAGGATACTTGTTTGCATTGCACATTGTGTTCATATGGTTAGCAATGTGCTAAAGCTTTAGAAATGTGCTGTGTATAGCCTCAGCAAGCGTGCATGGCGTGACTCGTTGATGCATCTTTCTTGTGCAACACATGTAAGTCATGATGTGAAGACCTCCGAGGGTTTGTGAGGCGTTTCGCTGCTCGTTGTGGCATTTCTGGCGTTGACGAGTGTACGTCTAAACGTAATCAGCCGCTCTGTCAGCAGATGAAAGATTTTAACACTGTCTCTGGAACGGGTTCGTGTTTCCGGTCTTTGATGCCGTGTGCATCTCAATGTCCTCGTGTTGACACACGCTTATGCGCACATTTAAACATGCATCCACTCTGTTGTGCTGTTCACGTGTGCATTAAAACATACGGCAAAATTCAGCTCTAGCCAGGCGTAATCGAAAGATCTCTTCACGTCCTGCGCCAAGGGCGATTCATGTAAATCTCATTTATAACATCAAAACAAGACTGTTTATGGGAAAAGTGTTTGAATTGTGCATGACTTCATTGTTTCATGTTTATTTGATTGTTTAGGGCTCCAGAGGCCCTCCGGGGGACCCGGGACCAGATGGAGAGCAAGGTCACGAGGTACTTCCTGAAGGAAGCTGAATTTTTATGTGCAATGGATTTCTTCTGTGTTCAGTTATGCAATAACATGCAACTTAAAAAAGGGATAATTCAGTACAGTGCAGAGTTAGATAATACTGAATTCAATATAGATGACACAATATAGGCACCCGAAGGAGTGTAAAACAACACGGTGCACTGCAGAACTGTTAATAATAGCACATTTGAATCATTTAGTAAATTAATTATGTTGCAGGTTATTTCATTTAGCATTATTTCTGTGTTTCGAGTCTGATATATGAGCACACGTGTTATTTTGACTTCTTGTTCTCGTCCGCTTGTGTTTTTCCCTCTTTTGTGCATGCGCAGGGACCTCCAGGACCTGAAGGAGAGCAGGGGCCTGTGGGTGAACCTGGAATCAAGGTGAGGCAAAACCCTGTAAAGCCTGACATGAAACAATAGACAGAGATGCAAATTGAAATGGAACAGATGATTGATTAAAATATTAAAAGAAATTTTGCAAATGTGTTTATTGGGGAGTTTTATATCAAAAGCATCAGGCTTTTATGGCTCATACAGTCTGATATAGTTAGAATATGGAGGAAAAAACAGCTCAGTTTTATTCAGAGGCCCAAAGTGAGCAAAAATACACAATTTGGTGCAGATGCTGATATTATATGGACTAAAAGTAAGATGAAATTCTGATGCTTGTAATGTAAATCAGTGAGATCTTTATAACAGTACAGCAGATACTGATCTAAATATCAGTGCTCACTCTATATCTCCAATAATATGTCTCAGATGAGATTGAAATGATCCAAACATATAATGCAATGCAATGCAATGCTGATTGAGAGATGAAGAAATAAACGCTCCTCAGAAGGTGTGAGATGTTTTGGAGGCTTGTGAGGATCAGTGAAAGTAAAGCTTCTGGAAACAAACGCTCCTCAAAAGATCCTGATGATCAGATTTGAGATGCTGATTTTTCTAAAAAAAAAAAAAGATTGATGGAGAATCAAGTAAAGCTGAGCTGCTTCAGTCCAGGAAGTGTTCATCTGGAGATATTGCTACAGTTATTCTGACGTTTACTTGATCAAAATCACTCAAGATTTCACAGCAAAGAGACACGTGAAGCAGCAGCTGAAGCTGGATGTTTGTACAATTATACTGAAAAAATGATACAGTAGGCTTTATAGGTTTAAAGAGATCCAAAAATGACCATATTTCTAATGCTGTGGAACACAAACAGGGACTTTAAGCAGAATGTCCAAGCTGCTGTTTGCAATGAAATGCAATGGAAATGGATGATTTCTGACAAGCTCCAATATAAACAGTATTAAAGCGAGAACTGTTGGCATTTGCAACTGTGTCTTTCTGTCTTTTTCCAGGGTGAAATGGGGCATGTCGGAGAGGAGGGTGAACTGGGCCAACCGGGCATCAGAGTGAGTGAAGCGACCTCATTCCTGCTCCAAAACGTCCCGGTGAACGTGATCCATCAGTGTATTTTCATTGCTTTAACTGATGTGAGCCAACAGTGTCAATAATCTGACAGAAGGACCCTCGGGCTCTCACACACTGGACGTCTTTGTCTCTGGTTCCTCAATTATTCAAGCAATTCTCTGTGTTTGTTATTGGATATTATGGCATCGGGAGCAGCGTCCTACCCGAGTGAATCTCATGAAACCTGTCATGCATTTTTCCAGCTCGTATTTCACCCCAAAATAAATCATAAATTTCATTCTCAGTACATTGTTATTCAAACTATAAAATATTTATTCACAATCTTGCTAATATTGCAATAAGATATGTTGATTTAGTAATGCAAATAAAAATGTCTGTAATAGTTAATAGGAAAAACTAATAAGCACATTTCTGCTGCAGTTTCAGCTGGTTTTTGGGATGAATCCCATGATGCTTTCCTGGTCTTACATGTTACTGTTTGTTTTAGGGTCCTCCAGGGCCACCTGGAGAGGACGGGCATCAAGGGAAGGACGGACCAAAGGTGAGGCTCCAGATTAAGTTTCCTACTTGCATTTACATTAATGCATTTATCTAAATTGACTTGCACTGCGTTTATACATATTATCATGCTTTTCCTGGGAGTCAAACCCATGACCCAGCGTTGCTAGCACCATGCTTTTTTCATTTGAGCTACAGGAACACTTTTATAAGTTGAAGTGGTTTTGGTTTTTGAATAAAATTAGGCATTTTAATATTTATTTTTAAAATTCTTGCTAGCTCTAATACAACAAAATTTAAGATATTGGTTAAAACTTTACTACTTTAGCATTTTATTTAATTTTTATTTTTAATTTCTTTATTTTATTTTATTTTCTATTTGATCTATTTTAGAGAATGATGAGAAATGCACAATGTGTTGTTGCACAAACCTGTCGCCTCATAAACCATTTTCTGGCAGTTTTTAATCAATATTCTGTCAAAATTGATTTATCAAAGTTATATAAATAACTAAATAGTACATTTTACAAGAAAATGCTTCTTTCTATTTCAAAATTTCATGTTTAATTCAATGTTACTTGTCATTTCTTTGAAAGGTTTCACTCAGAATTTGCTAGTAAATTTCATAAATAATTGCAAAGTAAATCCTTCAATTGTTTTTCAGTTATTCAGCACCAACAGTACGTAAGTTGTATAAAAACTGTTTGCTGCGAATTTTTTTCTTTGGTTGACCTAGTATGCTCTTGGTTACATTGTGTTTTAGTCACCATATTTTGTTGACTCCCAAAACCATTGTACCGAAACCCACACATTTTTGGGAAAAATTCTCATTTAAGGTTTGTTTTTATTCTGTTATAATTCTCAGGGTGAGCCAGGCGACCGTGGACCAATGGGAGAAGCTGGAGAAAGGGGCGAGATTGGTGACTCTGGCCCAATAGGACCTCCTGGAGATCCTGGGAAAAAGGGCTTCTCAGTGAGTGATGAAAGAGTGATGGAGTGAATCTAATCTACATTTGTCATTTCATTGTGTGTAGTGGACAAAATCTCTCCAAACAGCTCTTTAGATAATGCAAGTGTATTTTGAGATGAAATTTGATGATGATGATGATGATGATGATGATGATGATTTTGAGTCTGAAATTTGTTCTGGTAATGTGAAGTTAAAGCAGATGTTTCTTTATCAGGGACCTGAGGGCAAACAGGGTCTGCCGGGTAACCGTGGACGTCCAGGAAGGAAGGTAACCAAAACTTGTGTATAAAAATAAATTATGGCAACTAATCTGAATTAAACAATACCATTCAAACAATATATGGGACCATTTCATTTTAATTGCACAAAGGTGGATATAGACGTCTTTACAATCGGCAGTATTGTGTCAGAAATAAAATGGACCTACAATAGAGCCCTGCGGAACTCTTTTTCACTTTGGTTTGATTGGGACGCATTCTGCTCTGTATTTTCACAATACAGTCATTTTTTTTCTTGTCATTCTCACTTGTAAACAACTCAAACCAGTCCTGCTCATTGATATTTCCATCTTACTCTTTGGTAGGGTGAAAAAGGGCCACCAGGTCACTTGGGAGAAATGGGCTCATCTGGCGAAATTGGACAGACGGGGGAGAGAGGACTCAAAGGTGCTCGAGGAACCAGAGGACCCGCAGTTAGTGTGCTTTCTCCTTTCATGTATCCCTTCACTCTTTCTGATGTTGAGAAATGGCTGTGCAAAGCCCAAAGATGATTAAGTAACTTAATCACCATCACAAAGGGAGTGCAATAGCAGTGCAAAACAATACAGTATGAATGAGAGAAGTGGATGCACTAAATTTACTAACAAGGGGAAATTTCAAAGTGTTCTGAAGCTTGAACCCACAACCTCAGAATTATGTTGTTGTATATGATTTCACCACTAGGGGAGCCCTAGACAATATGAATAACTGCTGCTTTTTTGCCACACAATTACAGTACAAATGTGATTGGTTCAGACATGTTAGTTGGTTATTTTGTTAAAGTAATTAGGTATTAAAAATATGTACTATTATTTTTGTATGAGCTGAAACAGTGAGTTACAAGAGCGTAATAATTTGCTAACATGCTGAGAACGAGTTTTATTTTCAAACTCACTGCTTTTACAGGCTCAATTAAGGCATGTGTAAACATTCGCAGGATTTGGAATTGAACCAAAGCCTTTTGATGGGATTTACACTAATGCTATTAGAGATACTACGGACTAATCCGCTTTTCTTGTACAATGCAGTTAAGCGCCTGCTGATTTGGTGGTTTTAGGCCGGATTTTATAAGCAGAGAAAATGTCTGGGATTGTTTTATTTTGCCCCTGCTTTTTCCTCAGGGTTTAAGGACATCATTGAAATGTAAAAACAAATGTAGTTAGGGAAACTTAGCGTCTTGTTTTCATAAGCAAATGGTTTTCCAAGAAGTCATAATGGGATGAGCAGCAGGAGTCATTTTTTTAAGACTCCATCCAATAATGTGTTTTTCAGCACAGGAATCTCAGGTTATTTTTAGCAGGTTATTTGTTGAGGTACGACGAGTATGCCATAAAACACAAGCTAACGTACATGAGTGTGTTTTGTTCATTACCTTTCAGGGTCGACCAGGAGTTATGGGACCTCAGGGAGAGCCAGGACTTCAAGGTTACACAGTGAGTTTCATGCATACAAATATATGCACTTATGAAAGCTTACAAAATCACACTCACTTTTGCAGAAAGTGTTGGGAGTGAACCCCTTAATTATCGTTTTTGTGTATGTTTGAATAAAGGAGTCTTTCGCTATTTTTTTTTTTGTATACGTCGACCAACCAGACATGATTATCGATTAATCATCTCAAAATGTTCAAATATCTGCCGGTTATTCGGCCCAGTCAGTATATCATCCCTAAAAAAAAATATTACTTTGGATTAGACAAGGAAATTGTCTATTTTTATCTTTATTCTCTGTTTTTCTTTAACTATAGGGTCACACTGGTAAGCAAGGTCCAGCAGGCCCCCCAGGACCAAAGGGAGAAAAGGTTATTCAACATATTTTTATATTTTGAATGATAATCTGTCTAAATGCCATATTTGAGTTACATATAATGCTTGATATAATTCTATGCAATATATGCAAATATGCTTTTTTAGCCAGAGTTAAAAAAATTGTGTTAGAATCTGAGTTTGACTGATTATGTGTGTTTTTCAGGGTTACCCAGGAGAAGACAGTAAAACAGCAGGACCGCCCGGGCCCTTAGGTGAACCAGTAGGTCTTAATTTCCCTTAACTTCCTGTTTTTGTCCAACACCTGGACTGAAATCAGTAAATAAAGAGGCAGTGATATTTACATCACTTTATTGAAGAAATAAGACAACATGTCAGTGCTTGTGTGCATATAGGGCTCTCCAGGAGAGAAGGGTGAACGTGGAGAACCAGGAGATTATGGATATCAGGTTAGTGTCTCTGTAAGGAGGAATTTCATGCTTTGTAAAAATAATTCCTCTTCACTAACTAGCTTAACCACCACTTAGAACACCTCAGAAATTGCATAGCAACACCCTAGCAACCACACAGCAACATAATCCAAAACTGCATAGCAACACCCTAGCAACCACACAGCAACATAATCCAAAACTGCATAGCAACACCCTAGCAACCACACAGCAACATAATCACAAATTGCATAGCAACACCCTAACAACCACACAGGAGCATGATAAAAAACACCCAGAACACCTCTGAAGTGGCATAGCAACATGATGATAAACTGCATTGCAACACTCTAGAAACTACACAGCAACATGATGTGAAACTGCAATAGCAACACCCTAGTAACTACACAGCAACATGATGAGAAACTGCATAGCAACACCTTAACAACCACACAGCAGCATGATAAATAAACATTCAGAACACCTCTGAAATGGCATAGCAACATGAAGATAAACTGCATTGCAACACCCTAGTAACTACACAGCAACATGATGAGAAACTGCATAGCAACACTGTAGCAACCACACAGCAACAAAAAATCACTGGAAACACCTTAGCAACAGTATAACAGTGTCTTTTTGGAGCACCGGAGACTCCGCTTGTGTTCTTTTGCTGATTGTTCTTCAGATGGTTTCCTTCCAGTTGATCTAGATTAAGCTGGTCTGGATCCTGCAGCGCTGCTGGCCTGTTTTCATCACAAACAGTCCACACTCACATTCATATTTTTTTATGTCAACACTGCAGTAATGTGTGTGTGTGTGTGTGTGTGTGTGTGTGTGTGTGTGTGTGTGTTTTAGGGTCACGCAGGGGTCACAGGTGCCCGTGGAGCAATCGGTCAGCAGGGATCTCCTGTAAGTCTGATGTGTGACCAACATTACACCTCTGGTCCAAAACTGCTGCTGTCCACCTACATAGACAGCAGTCAGTGCATCATGCTAACAGTGCACTGGAAATTCAGCTCACAATAGCGTTTGACCTTTGCATGTTGTATGTGTTTGATGCATGTCTTTGCATCAGAAATGGCACCCTATGAATTAAAATGTTGTCTAGCTAGGTGGCTCACTAGGATTTGGAGCACAGATTTTTTGTTGCATAACATTCCTAATTAAGTTGCCGGAAAATTTGATGTACCAAAGCTAATGTTTGCAGTTTTTTTTCTCTGGTTAATTTTGGACGTTGGCCACACATCTCCAGAGCAGCGGAACATCACACTGAAGTGTCTGCGTGCATAATGAAATTAAAGCACAATCTTTTCATTTTTTTCCCAGGGATCTCCTGGGCTTCCTGGTGAAGCAGGACCCATAGGCGAGGAGGGAGTTCAGGTTTGTAACTAGCACACTACTTACACTATTTATGCCGTGTGTAGTTCGTATACTGTGTGCAGTTTGTGATTTTTTTCTGTATGCTTGAAACACCTGGGGCCAGACTGATGAAAATCTTCTTGAGAAATAAGTTAAGAAATTTCGTAAGATAAATTCCGCAAAGTTCGTAAGAATGTTCTTAAGTGCAATTCTTGAAAAATTTGTAAGTTTTCAAACATGTTCTTAAGAGCATCTTAATATTTTTTTCTTAAGAAGTAAATGACAGTCTTTATCTGACTGAATACATGGCTGAAGACTCACTGATAAACTTTCAGTTCAAGGATAGTCTTTTTGCGCTTCCTGCAGATTACCCTAGTAATAATAATAAGCGCACACACTATTTTCATCACGACTAGCTTGACGGGTGATCGGCTCCGCGTTTTTTAACGCGCCGTGTTTTTGAACAGTTGCTTTTAAAAAGCCTGTCTCAAGTGGCAGTTTCATTCATTTTTGCGCTCTCTTCCGAGTGAACGCTTCCGGTATGTGTGACTACTGTATGTGGGGCTATCCTAACTTTAAGAAGTTATTTACAATGATTTTTAAGAAGATTCTTTTCAAGAATTAGAATTCTTCTTAAGTTTTGTCTTAAGAACAATCTTAAGAAAAAACATAAGAACATTCTTAAGAAGAATTTTTGGGAATACAAAATATTCTTAACATTTTTTTAAGTTAATAAATAAGAAGAATTACTTGGCAGTTAAGAAGACTTTTTTTTTTAAAGGTGCTGTATGTAAGTTTTTGACTCTACTAAAGCATAAAAATACCATAATATGTTTGCAGATATTTAAGAAACATGCTAAGTTAACATACTTGTTTATCTGAAAAACAATGCTACAGTCAGTTATTCTGCTTTGAAATGTGGGAATGTCCGTGTTTGTTATGGTTTGTGAAATCCACCCACTGCCAGTTTACCCAATTGTATTTTAGCACCCCGGGTTGCCAGTTGGTGGAAAACACACCGTATTTCGTGTCATTCATCGTCATGTGTGCTCGTTCCTGTTGGTGTCGTTAATCTGGCAACCTGCCTGTGCGTCAAGTCTGAGGAGGAGGGGCTGGGTGAAAAAACCCTCTCCAATATTTTAAATTTGGACTGCAATACCTAGTTCAACCGCTAGGTGTCAATCCTACATACAGCACCTTTAAGAATGTATGGTGAATATGGCCCCTGGATAAGCTGAGGGTTATTATAGTTACATAAAACTAAAAAAAAAACTAAAACTAAAAAGTTTTTTGTTACTTGAAATAAAATAAATGTTAAAAAAGTATTTTATTTCATTTCTCATTTTTATTAACTTGATGTCTAAATTGATGTACTACAATAACTAAAACTAAAACTGAATGAATGAATAAATATTGAATGAATAAAAATGTATAAAAACTAAAAAAAAATGACAAACAACAAAATTACTAAAACTTTAACTGAAATTAAATTGAAAGTGGAAAATACAAAAATAAAATCAAAATATTAAAAAAAACTATAATAGTATCTTAATGATAAAATAAATGCCTAATATATTTGCAAAAATGTGCATTATGCAACCAGATCACACTGTTATTTTAGTACATTTGAGATATTACTAGTTTTAGTAATATTTTAAATTGGTTTTTATTTTTATATTTTCCTTTTCCTTGGCAACTAGCTAAAATAAAATAAGTTTAACTTTTTTATATTTAATTAAAAAAATTTTTTTAGTTTATTTTAAATAATGAAAATGTTTTTTTTAATATTTTTATGTTTTAATGTTTTAGTTAACTATAGTAATCCTGGTATTCTGCTGTACATCACAATGTGCTATAATTTCTGTTTTCAGTGTTTGTAATATCAACTACAATTTTTAATTTTTCTTGACTTCTCTCATCAAACTGCCAAAAGTAAACATATTTTCATACTTAAATTGCGCTAAAATGCAAAATAACACTATATATTTTCAAGAAGAATTAAGCATGCAACATAGCGAGGTCATATGACAACAATGTAGCATTTTTGAAATGTGAAAAATATTCATACTGCGTACTGTTTCACATACTTTAAAAAATAGTAGATAGCATATTCAGTAAGCAATATGCTAGTGTTTATGAATCTAAAAATGGCAAAAGTTTAGGGTCAGGCCGTAGCAAACATAAATAGATTCATTTAAAATCAACAGAAGTCAATGGCAGGTCGTCTCTGCAGTAGAAAAACATGTTGTGTAACGGAATGAATTCTATATTCTTTTGTCTGCTTGTTTCTTTTTGCAAATCCATCCTTGAAAGCTCCTGTAAATATCCACAGAGCCACATTCACCGTCACAAATATCCCATTCAGCCAATGAACCAGTGTTTGGCCACCCAGCGTGACTTTATTATTTTTATTTCCTCTGTTATCCAGAGCATTAAAAGAACAGTGTGCTCAGAGATGCTTGAATAAGAGATGATTATAGCGCTTTCTCACGCCATGGAAAAAAATGTTTTAATTCACTCCAATCATTCTTAGGTAACAGATTTATATAAGGGTTTTGAATAAGTGTGTGTGTGTGTGTGTGTGTGTGTGTGTGTGTGTGTGTTTTAGGGACTCGCTGGGAAGAAAGGATCCCGAGGTCCCGCTGGAGCTCCAGGTCTTGAAGTGAGTATTTTACACCACATATTTATGTTTGCATAAATCAGTCATAAAATCATTATATAATTATTTTAATAAAAAACACTCAAAAATACTAAGGCCTACATTTAAGATGTATGTATCTGTCATATGTTTTAGGGTCCGGTTGGTTTGCCGGGGCCCAGAGGGACAGACGGGTATCCTGGATCCGATGGGCTTCCTGGTCTTCCCGGTTTACCGGGTCTGCCTGGATCCAAAGGCCGAACAGTGAGTGTGAAGTAACCAATACTAGGGCTGCGCTCGACTAAAGATTTTTCAGGTCGACTAGTGGTCATTCATTTGAAGCATTAGTCGACTAATCGGACATTTCTTAATAAACCGTTTAAATCATTATAATGAGCCTTTAATTGCCTACATAGCCTAATAAGCGCTCAAGCACACACATAAAGCTTGCCACAGCGCACCGCAGAAGTAATGATTATGAATGTGTCAGGGAAAAACGGTAAGGAGGCTGTGTTAACATATTAATAATGTACTGATACACTACTGCTTTCTTTTTTTCAGTTTAAGAGATGAAGTCGGTGACACTGACTTGTCATCTCCGCGGTAGTGATGCATCTTGTTTCATATGGATTACATAAATGGAGAATATTTGTTTTCCATTAGAATTGGTTCATTTGAAAGTAGACATTTTTGCTGTCTATAGATATGTTTTTAATGTCTGTAAGGCAAGTTTACACAGAGTTTCGGAGTTTCGCTCAAGTTCACAGAAACCGAGACGGCAGAAAGCGCATCCTGTTTGCTTTCATTATTTTACAAAAGTGCAATGTTTTGTTATTGTGAGTGCACACAAATAAACATAGAGTCTTTACGGATTCGACAGATGTATTACTCTTATCTGTATGACCAAAAATGATGGAGTATTTTAAGAGCAAGTGACGCGCCTTCAATAGCGCACATTTCTCTAGGTTAACATTAGATTGAGTGATCATGTAAAGTTGCTAATACTTACATATTTCAGATACTAAGCCATATTTGAGGTCGATGAATGATAGGCGAGTGTTTGGATGTCCTGCTCGATGTACTGTATTACCATAGACCAGCCGTTAACGATCTGTCCATCACGGACTGCGTAACTTCGCCTGTGGATTTTTTTTCTGCAACTAAGAGACCAAAATTTTGGTCAACCAAGCCTCTTCTGGTCGACTAACGGTTAGTCGACTATCAGGGGGCAGTTCTAACCAATACACACACATGTATAAATAAAGACATACACTTGCATACACACGGTTACAAGGAAACTGCTTTCCATGTGCGACTAAGTCCTCGTCTACACTGACATTTTCACTGCGTTTCAGAAACGATCTCCGTCCACGCTACACAACCGAAAACACGTCACATGACCATCCATGCAGGTCAATGAGCATGATGTTATAGTTTACACGGCTGTCAAGGATACGCAGAGCGAATGTGGGCTGCCACGCCATCGTTTTGTCTCCGTTTTGGTCCGTTTACACTGAAACGCAACCCTGGAGTTTTCAAACTAAAACAGGGTCTCAGTGTTTTCAAAAGTCTTTGTCTTTGAGTAGTGTAAATGACAGGCGTAACCATGGCATAAGTTATGCGTTTTAAAACGAAAACGCACCAGTGTAAACATCATTCTGATGATATCATTTCAGAATTTCACAATCACAATTTTCACATATCTGAACGTTTTGCATTCCATAAAGTCTCGGTTATATTCAAACCTTGGTTTGGGAGAGTTACGATAAACCTTGTTAGGGTTTATATGTGCAAAAAAAAGGGTGTAGAAGAAATTGATAGTAAATTTCACAAATAATTACAGAAAAACAGCAAATAACAATTTGCGGATGTGACTTGTGGTGTTTACCAGTGTTATTTTAGTATCATTAATATACTATTATAGTTTTTGTTAATATTTTGAAGTAGTTTTTATTTTTACATTTTCTGTTTTCATTTTCATTTAAAGTTTTTGTAGTTTTTTTTTGTTTGTTTGTTTGTTTTTCAAATGTCAGTTTTATTTGTAGTAATTTTAGTACTTTAAATCAAAATAAAAATTACAAATGTTTAAGTTTGTTATATTTTATTAGTTTTTTTTGCACTTAATTTTAAACTAAACAAATATTAGATATTTTGCAACTAAATTAAATAAATTTATTATTTATTACGTATATCTATGTTTTTTCATCTTTTTTTACATTTTGGTTTTAGTTTTAGTCATTTTAGTACTTAAACTAAATGAAAATTAGAAATGTGTAAGTTTATTAGTTCAGTTTTATGTCTTTTTTTGTATTTTTATTGGAGAAAACTCTTGATTTTATTGCCTTAAATTGCAATATCTCTGCCCATTGTCTTGTTGAATGGCATGCATCATCTCGCTTTCACGTTAGCATGTTAAATTTAACCAAAACTGTATGTTTGTTTCCATATTCTAGTTTTCTGCATAATTCAAATGTAAAAATATCTGAAAATAATCAAAGCTTCACAGAATCCTCTAAAAAAAATCACGAAGCAGCCTATTTCACTTTCATCTGAGTGAAACACTGAATACAAGACAGAAATGAGGACGTGATTTTCTTGACAATGAACAGGAAAGTCATTACACTTGGATGAACGACTGTGAAGATAAATATTAGTTGTGCTAATGAATGGCTGTTAATCAGATGTTCATGTAAATCAGGCTGATTTGATGTTGAAGTGACGTTCTTCACATGATCGATCTGTACTGACTGCTTGATTTCTCTGCGTCTGATGAATGAACGCTGCTCTGCAGCTCATTTTTGTGTGTTTTTTCTGCTAAGCGTTCACAGATGATTTGCTGCCGTGTCTTTCATTTCTCAGCTCTTTCTTCCCGTCCCGTGTGTAAACGCTGTACATGACTGCGGACGCCTCATTAGAGCCTCATTCAGACACCGCTTTAGTGTGTGATTATATAACCAACAGCCAAATGAGTGATGCTTTTATAACGAGCTCATTTAAATCAGTCTAATGAGGGAATACCATAGTACCAGAGCCATATTCACTATGCTCAAGAGTTTATTCTGACTGATTTGCAGATGTTAGATTAATAGTGAAGTGTTGAAGACTGTGAAATAACATGGATGGGCATCTGGGAAAGATGAAGTGATCAGAACAAAAACACATGAAAACTCTCTCATATTTGAGGATTTCAGCTCTTCTCTGGACGTTGATCAACTTCATCTGATGCATCCTGGGATGCTTTTAATCTTCTAATGCTTTTTTAATGCTATTAATGATTTTGAAGGAGGAGCATGTGTGATTATGAGCAATTAATTATGCTTTCATCTAGTCCGACTCATACATTTAAAAAAAAGTTTCTACAGATATATATATATATATATATATATATATATATATATATAGTTTTTACATATATATATATATATATATATATATATATATATTAGTACTTCCATGTAAATTGTGGCTTTGGCAACTAAATTAAATTAAATAACTGTAATAATAATTGAAGAGTTCATTTGCAATGAAAGATAACTCTGTTTTTAAAAATGTTCAAAATTCATGTTTTTTTTTTGTTGTTGTTTTTTTATTTTTTTGCTTGTTTGTTTTTTGTCCTGCATTCCAATTAATGTCAATCAAACTGCAGTTGGGTTATTTTGATTAAATACTAATAATAACTTAAAAAAATATGGCTAACTAACACAATAAAACACAATAAAAAACATGATTATCTGTTTTTCTGTTTTTGCTTCAATTGTTTTTATAGTTTTAGTTTCTCTGAACAGTAATAACCGCAGTGTGTACATGGTGTTCCAGTGAACTTCAAAGAGTCTGTTGTTGTTTTCTAGTGTATTTTCTGGTGTCTCTCTCAGTGTTTGTTCCTGTGAACATCACTGGATGTGTTTAACTGGCTCCGTCTCTGTGTTTGACGTTACACTCATAAACTCTTACAGACGAGTCCCAGACTCAGCGCTGTCCTTCATCAGCTCATGCTCTTTCATGTGTTTATTCTCCACAGTGAAAGCCTTGTCTTGGTTTAGGCTCATTAAAGCGTGAGGAAGTTTAATGTTGCGTCTGAGTGACATGCAAAGCCATCCATCTTCAGCTTGTGTTTTATCTGTCATTTAGCAGCAGATGTCATTAATATACAGTTGTAGCTTGGAGCTCGCGTTCTCTTTTTTTGTGCAATATGCGTTGATGTTTGTGCTTTTTACAAGATGTTGTTATAGGAATTTTAGTGAACAGTGTTTTGGATTCAGTACTGAGCTCTGATTGGCTGCTGTTTTGATTGACGCGTGTGTGCAGGGTCAGCGCGGTGATGTCGGTCTGGAGGGGAGGGCGGGACTTCCTGGCCCGCGGGGCGAGCTCGGACTTCCTGGTGTCATCGGAGAGAGAGGGCCAGCGGGGTCAAAGGTCAAAAACCCTGAATTCTCCCTTTAGTTTTTGGTTTTACTTTGATAATGTATTATATATGTCAACATGTGCAGCACACACAGTATATACTACAGTATGAACCCTTGACCCTTGAGCTTTGACCTGTGCAGGGTGAGATGGGTTTGGCGGGCGACAGAGGACCGGCGGGGGCTAAAGGCATGGAGGGGGCGATGGGAGACCAGGGCGTGAAAGGAGAGCAAGGTGCCAAAGGAGAACCAGTGAGTGTCGTCATTTCTCATGTGTGTATTAACTCAACCTCCCTTCAGCCGTCATTATCTGAGTCACATCGGTTTAGGCAAGACTTACTGAATGGTACCATGGTATTACCATGCTTTTCTGGAGATGTAAGTATACTGTAGTGTATATACTATGAAAATATCATGGTTGCATGCTAGAGTTTGTCATTATATCATTATATCTATATATCATCTATATCTGATATCATTAACTAAAACTAAAACTATAAAAACAGTTTTGTTACTTGAAATTAAATAAACATATATATATATATATATATATATATATATATTTAATTTTAGTTTTTTAATTTTAAATTATATATATATATATATGGTTTTTTTTGTAATTTCTCATTTTTGTTTAGTTTAAGTACTGAAATAACTAAAACTGAAATAAAACTGCATAAAAGCTATATAGACATATTAAAATAAATAAATGAATAATTAAATACATAAAAATGACAACAGTACACAACAAAATTACTAAAACTACATTAAAAAGTACATAAAATTATTATAGTAATTTTGTACAGAATTTTTTTTAAAAGTACATATTTTTTTCTGGTCATGCTAGAAAAAGCTCTTTATGTATAAAATAATCTAAAATATTTAAAAATATATATTTAAAAAAATACTAACAATTCACATCCCAAATGGTAAGAAAAAATTGCTTAATCAGATAGTTTTTTATATATACATATACAAAAATACAAAATACAAAACCGTATATACATAGCAAAAATAATAACAAAGGAAAAAACTAAACAAAACAAAATTACTAAAGCTATAACTCAAATTGAAGTTAAAACAGAATATAGAAATCTGATATCGTGTGATTTATTTATGTATTTTTCTACCATAAAAAATTGGCCGTCTGATTGCGTTCTTGTGGCAGATGATCATAAATCCAGGTTTTGTTGTTGTCCTGGTCTAATTGTCAGCGGGTCTCTTATGTAAGAGTTTGAGTGACTGTAAGCAGATCGTAGAGTAAATATGAGACAAACGAGCTGCTCCACTTTCTTACATAACTCAGGAAAAGACAATAAAGGCCAAGAGCGAGCAGGAATTCCGAGCGTCCGGAGCGGGAATATCGTCTTACAGGCCGCGGGTGGATGAATGAACGGGGATGTTGACTTAAATAATGTCCTCTTGAAGACGAAGGAGATCCGTGCCGTCAGTGAAATCATGTCAGGAGCAGTGACAGAGTGAAGAGGGAGAAGGGAACAGGAAGTTGTTGTAGTCTAAATGGTGACCCGGTTCTCTGGTTTCTCCCACAGGGTGAGGTGGGAGACGCAGGCATGCTGGGACTCCAGGGCTTTCCGGGACCCAAGGTTAGTGTTAAACCGCATTAAACCAGAGCGGCGGAGATGTGTTCAGATGGGTCACTAACCCGAGGCACTCAAACACACAACAGTTCAAACCTGCAACAGATCACATTGTTCATTAATCAAGAACTTTACTATTTTATTTTATTTTATTTAGAATATATTTTAATTGCTTATTGTAATTAATGTATTTATCTATCTATTAGTTAATGTATTTATTATTTTTTTTATTGTTTATTTTAATTTAAATAAAATTATTTAATTGAATTTTTTTCATTTCATACCTTATTTAATCTACACTTATCTATCTATATACAAACATAAATATTAATATTTATTAATTAATATTAGCTTAAAATTTAATTGTTTCAATTATGAATTTAAATTAGTTTTTAACTATTTAATTTCATTTATTTATTGAGCTATGTATTATTTAAAATGTATTTATTTTTTCATTAAATTTAAATGAATTTAATTTTTGTCTTTTTTGTCTATCTGTCTACACATAAATATTGAACATGTTAGCTTAAAATTGAATTTAAATTATTTCATATAATTTAAATTATATTTTAATTATTTAAATTCATTAATTACTTAAAATTTATTAATTGTTTAAATTATTTCATTAATTTTAATTATTTATTTTTTCATTTTATTAAATTTTTCTATCTATCGATCGATCGATCTATATCTATCTACACAAATATTAAAAGTATTAGCTTAAAATTTAATTTATTTAATATAATTTTAATTATTTAATTGATTTATTTATCCATTGTTTACTTAAAATGTATTTATTATTTAAATTATTTCATTAATTAAACTACTAACATACTAACATATACAACATATATAAATATTAATCTACACACAAATATATATATTAATCATAATCGCTTAAATTAATTTTTTTATCATAGCAAAATGGAAATCATTAATGTAGTATATGAATTGTTTGTTACTTCCATGAGTATTATTTCCATTACTAAAATGACTCCAGAGTGTTTAATATTCACGTATGCTTCACAAGTTCACATTTCATACGGTCAAAATAACCAATCGGCCTTTCAGCCAACCACTGAAAATGGTCATTAAATGCATATTTGTGTGTTTCAGGGTCCAAACGGAGATTTGGGGTTCAGTGGTATTCCTGGACTCAAAGGGCCGGCGGGAGTCCTGGTCAGTCTCTTCATCTTCTGAAGAAATCCATGTGAATGTAAATGTTGTCATCTAATGCGTCTGTGTGTGTTTCAGGGTTTCTCTGGTCCTGTAGGTCCGGTGGGAATGATCGGTCCGGTGGGGAAGCCTGTAAGTATTCTGAGGCTTTATGACACGCGTGTTATGGCTGGACTCACAATGCATGTCAGATAACGGATGTGCTCGATGCTTTCTCAGGGTGCCAGAGGACACAGAGGAAGCCGTGGAGAGATGGTAAGATGTGCTCGTCATATATCAGCACTGTTTAGTCTGCTGCCAGATCACAGAGCCCTTCATCATCATCATCATCATCTCATATCCGCTGTAACGGTTGTGTAACAGCGTCTGTATAAACTGCGAGGATAAACAGTCTCAAACGCAGGGAGAGGCTGACCCGTGGGGGCGCCAGCGCTCCATCACACAACACATCCGCTGTGCTTTTATCATCTTAGGTTTTTGGAAAAACAGAATTCATAAGATTTCCAATCCAGAAGACAATCATCTCATTATGCTTTGATTTTAATCTGGATCAAGCAGGACGACTGAAGCTCTAGTTAAACTCTTTGGAGAAATGTTTAGAGAAACGAGTGAATGTAAATGTTTGATGATCTCTTTCTACAGGGGCCTCAGGGGCCACAGGGCAGTCCAGGGCCACAGGTACATAGACACTGTTATCACATTACAGACACATTATAAAGATAATCATGTTTAGTGTTGATTCTGTATTATAGCATTATAATTTGGCTACAGACACGCATTAGGGTTGGTTTATCCTATAGGATAAAATATGAATGTTTGTAATTGATTATTTTCTGGTGTTTGACAGGGGCCTCCAGGTTTACCCGGCCCGTCGGTAAGACTCAAACCCATCATCTGACTCACTGTAATTGTGTAATTGCACTCATTAAACATTTACACGTGTCGTTATTTCACATTCACATTCATTCATTTGTTTAAGTCTTGTTTTCCTGTGCAAATATCTAAACATTTTTAAATCAAGATGCTTTTTACTTGAGAAACAAAAGGACTTAAGATATTAAGATATCTTGTTTACTAAAAAAAATAATAATAATCTCAAAAGGAAGTGACTTTATCGTTAAAACAAGAAAAAAATCTGCCAGTGGGTCCTGAAAAACAACAGCCATTGGCAAACATTTTTTTTCACTAAATTATGATCCATTTTTTCCCGAAAACAAGACTGTTATCTTATGTAAGTTTGCTTTTCAAGTAAATATATGATGCTTTAAAGTAATAGTTCACCCAAAAATTAAAATTTGTCAAGAATTTACACACCCTCAGGCCATCCAAGATTAGGATGAGTTTGTTTCTTCATCAGGTTTGGAGAAATGTAGCATTGCATCAGTGTCTCAGCAATGGAAGTGAATGGGTGCCGTCAGAATGAGAGTCCAAACAGCTGATAAAAACATCTCAAGTAATCCACACCACTCCAGTCCATCAGTTAACATCTGGAGAAGACAAAAGCTCAAACAAATCCATCATTAAGACATTTTTAACTTCAAACTTTTGATTCCGGCTAAAATAAGAGTCCATAATCTATAATATTGCAAAAAGTTTGCCTGGTCTGAATCAAGAGAGAAATCTGCACAGATCAAGCACTGTTTACAAGCCAAAACAGCTCTGAACAAATACATGAGAGACAACAGGAGATGCACTTTTACACTTGAGGAAGCTTTATTATGGATTGTGGACTTGTATTTTAGCTGGAAGTTATGGTTTGAAGTTAAAAGCATCTTAATGATGGATTTGTTTTAGTTTTGTCTTCTCCAGATGTTAACTGATGGACTGGAGTGGTGTGGATTACTTGTGGATTATTGTGATGTTTTTACCAGCTTTCATTCTGATGGCACCCATTCACTTCCATTGCTGAGCAAGTGATGCAATCATCTTAAATAAACCTGAGTTTTGTAATCTTAAATCAATAGAAAAGATGCGCTGGAAGGTTCTTTGAGGATGTTTCTTCATCCTCATTTTTTCTCGTCTCACAGATACGCATCAATATGGACGTTCAAGCGCTGATGGAGTCTAATGCACATCTAGAGCTGGAGGTGAAGACTTTTAGATTGCACTAACGAAGAACAACCAAAACGCTTTTACTTTATTCTTGCTGTTTTTGTTCTTGTTTTCTGTGTTCTCAGAGTTACCAGAACACAGACGTGTCTCTGTCGGAGCAGAGCGCTGAGATCTTCAGGACGCTGCAGTATCTGAGCAGCGTCGTCGACGGCATGAAAACACCGCTGGGAACCAGAGAAAACCCGGCCCGCTTCTGCAGAGACCTGCTGGACTGCCGACACAAGATGAGCGACGGTGAGATCCACGCCAACCACAGCCTCTCTGACTCCAAGCTGTGTCATCTGAGGAGCATTCAGATACTACTGCAGTTTTATTCATATTTTCAATTACATTTTATTTTTATATTTTGTTTTCATTTTAATTTTAGTTAATATTTTCATAAATTTGTTGTGATTTTTGTCTTAAGTTTTTAAAAATATATATCTGCATAGTTTTTTATTATTATTTTTTATTTCAGTTTTAATTATTTTAGTACGTCAGATTAAATGAAAATGAGAAATGTTGCACTGGAAACTAGTTGAAATAAATCAAGTTTTATTTTTTTTATATATTATTATTTTATTTAAGTTAAAGTTTATTTTTTAAGTAACAGAATTTTTTTATGGTCTTAGTTTTAGTTAATGATAATAACCCTGGCTTAAAGGCAGTTTTTTTATTAAGAGAATCTGGGAGTATTGATATATTCAATTAATTAACCAAGATTCATTTCATGATTCCAAAAGTTTCAAGAAATATATGTCCTTCCATAAAAATTGTTATTAAGTGTGTGTGTGTGTGTGTGTGTGTGTGTGTGTGTGTGTGTATGTGTATGTGTATGTGTATGTGTATGTGTATGTGTGTGTGTGTGTGTGTGTGTGTGTGTGTGTTGGGGGGGAGGGTTCTTTTAGCCTTTTAATTTAGATTAAACTTAGATTATACCGTTCAAATCTTTTGAATAATTAAGATCTTAAAATATTTTATAAATAAGTCTCTTCTGCTCACCGAGGCTGCATTTATTTGATCAAAAATACAGTAAAAATAGAAAATTTGTGAAATATTATTGCCATTTAAAATAGCTGTTTTCTGTGTGAATATGTGTTAAACTGTAATTTATTTCTGTGATGCGCCGCTGTATTTTCAGCATCATTACTGCAGTCTTCAGAGTCACATGATCTTCAGAAATCATTCTAATATGCTGATTTGCTGCTCAACAAACATTTCTGATTATTATCAATGTTGAAAACAGTTGTGCTGCTTCAGATTTTTGTGAAAACCGAAATATGAAATATTCCAGACTTTTGACTGGTAGTGTAAAAATTATAATGTATTATTTTAAATACTTTTCAATCATCTTGCAGTCATCTTTAAATCGCATTAAATCACTCACTCATCCATCCACTGATTTCTTTCTACAGCTCACTGATTGAGTGTTTTGTCATATCTGTGTTGATCAGGATTGTTCTGGATCGATCCAAATGTGGGCTGCACGTCTGACGCCATCCAGGTGTTCTGTAACTTCACCGCAGGAGGACAGACCTGCTTAAACCCCGCTACAACGGATAAGGTACTGTGATACACATACAACCATTGCTATTACTGTACATACTGTACAGCTGATACATGCATATAACACATAACCAGGGTTACTCTCTTTATAGTCAGCTAAAACTTCAACTAAATCTAAAATTAAAACCATTAAAAAAACCTTTCATTTCAACTAGTTGCCAAAGTAAAATTTCTCATTTTAATGAAGTTTAACTAGATGGACTAAAATAACAAAATCTAAAATTAAAATGAATAAAAAACTATGAAAACATATATATATATATATATATATATATATATATATTTATATATGTGTGTGTGTGTGTGTGTGTGTGTGTGTGTATATATATATATAAACTACTACAAACACATAACAAAATTACTAAAACTTTAAAATAAAAAAGAAAACTGGAAATATAATATAATATAGTCTCTCAATGTTACTAAATTAAAACATCACAACTAAAACTAAAACCATTTTAATAATAATAATAAAAAATCATTACTTGTAATAAAGTAAACATTAACTGAAATAAAATATAAAAAAATAAACTTTAATAATTTCAACTAGTTGTCAATGCAACACAAGTTAAGTGCTAACTAAAACTAAAAACTATATAGATATATTTAAAAATAAAACGGATAAAATTGACAAAAAACTAAATTAATTAACTTGATGAACTTGAACTTAAACTAAATCTGAAATAAAAAATTAATTTTTAAATCTATATAGGCATATATAAAAACAAAAACTACTATAAATGACAAAAACACATAACAAAATTGCTAAAACTTTAACTAAAATTAAAATGTGAATCATTAAAAAAATACTTTTTAATGAAATAAACATTACTGAAATAAATTATATAAAAAACAATGTGTATCAATTAGTTGCCAAGGCAACATTTCTCTCTTTCATTTAGTTAAGTTGAAGTACTAAAATAACTAGATATATTTAAAACAAAAACTAATAAAAATGATAGAAACACTATTTTTTTAACTCCAACTACGAATACAAATACCTTTATTGTCATTTGTCCAGTCCAAAATGAAAATCATTTTAGTCTCTCATTAAAAAAAAAGTGCACACCAAAAAAAGTGCACACATTTGAACTAAAATTAAAATGAAAAGAGAAAATATTAAAATGACACTGTAAGAATCAATTAAAATAGTTTATTTTGTAAAGCCGCTCTGTGAAGATACTGAGTGTTTATGATGAACTTTTACCAAACACATTTTATTTGGTAATTCTAGGCATTTAATGGCATTATTTCCGTGAAGCTTTGGTTAAACCTGCTGAGGTTTTACTGTAAAAACGAGTCCAGATGTATGACACACTGAACATGACTGTGCAGACAGGATTCACGCAATCACGGACAAACTAAAGAGAAAATAAATGAGAAGCAGTTGATATCAAGCTGCGATGTCGCATTTCCTCTGAAAGGCAAATCTGATTTGAATTAAAAGCTGATTTCCTGTAAGCCTGATCATTTGTCAGCTTCAGCCATAAACATACAGTTGCCAAAACGCAGAAATGTTGATTATCTAAACACTGAGTTTAAGAAGCTGGATGTTTGACTTCACAGGCCGCGTTTGATGTCGGGAAAGTCCAGATGAAGTTCTTACACTTACTGAGCGTCACGGCGACCCAGACCATTTCCCTCCACTGCTTCGGCGACCCGGCGACGGTTGCCATGGAGACGCCTCCGGCCCTGCGTTTCCGGGGTTGGAACGGCCAGGTGTTCGAGGAAAACTCGCCTCTGAGTCCACATGTGGTTCTGGACGACTGTGAGGTGAGCTGAGTCTGGGTTAAAGGGATAGTTCACCCAAAAGTGAAAATGTCATCAGTTGAATAGTAAGCTTTTAGCTGAAATCGTGGTCCTTGGTGATTCATAAAATGCTATTCAATGGCTACCGGCACTTTGAGAGTCAAAAAAGCATATGCAGGCAACACAAAATTAACAATATATTGATGTCTTATGAAGCGAAACGATCAGTGTGTGCAAGAACATGAACATTATTTACAGCATTATTACCTGTAACCCAGAGCCTCAGGTAAACGATCCAGAGTGAATCATTCTTTGGTTCACAAACGAATCATTCTTTGAACTGGTTCTTGTTCTAAATCGGACTGAATCGTCTGAAACAGTTCGGGGCTCTAGCAGCACAGACCTACATGTTATTCAATCAAACTCACTTTCAGACGCCTGACAGTCACTGCGACTCGAAATGAGCCAAAATAGCAGCGTATCTGATTCTGTGATGAATGAACTGATTCAAGCCTCCAGTTCCTCCAACAGCCACTGAACTGAGAAAACAGTTCAACTCCAACCGAAGGCTGATGAGCCACTGATATGCGCATGTGTGAACCAAACACTTAAATGAAGTTTTTATGATTTCTCACTGTTTATGTAAAAAGGTGAGCTGATGAAGACTAGTTTATTCACTTAATCTGATTTAGACACTTAAAACATCCTTGTTTCACATCATTATTGGGTGCTTTAATAATATAACTGTATATATGTTACGTCATTTTGTGATTATGTAAACAAACTAGTGAATTGATCCAGTTCATTAAAGGGATAGTTCACCCAAAAATGAAAATTCTGTTATTAATTACTCACCCTCATGTCGTTACAAACCCGTAAGACCTTCATTCATCTTCAGAACACAAATTAAGATATTTTGATGAAATCTGAGAGCTCTCTGACCCTCCATAGACAGCAAGGGTCCTACCACGTTCAAGATCCAGAAAGGTACAAAGAACATCGACAAAACAGTCCATGTGACGTCAGTGGTTCAACTGTAATTTTACGAAGCTACGAGAATACTTTTTGTGTGCAAAAACCCCCCAAAAATAACGACTTTATTCGACAATTCTTCTCCCCTGAGCAACCATCTACCACCATTATGAAAATATGCCACGATGTTAATTTTAAAGGATTTATGTGTAAAAGAATAGTGTTTATAATGCTTGTATTTTATTTTTTTATTTACATTATATATTATTTACATTATTTTTTACATATTTTTTTAAATATGTAAATTACACATTTTTATATTATATTATTATTTACATATATTACATTATTTCTGAATGTACACTCAAGAAAATGTTAAGATTTATGTATTTGAATTGTATATAACATTTACCTCCATTTGGATTACCATAAACAACTTAATAAACCCAATGGGATTCATATTTCTGAATCAGATTTCTGTAATAGTACTAATAAACTGAATGTGTTTTAAACACACAATAACCAGGTTTGTATATTTATCATCAATAAATCAAATTTGTTTCAGTCTCATACATTTTAACTCATTAAATATTGCTTATTCCATAGCTAGTCATATTTTGCCATGTTCGTACTTTTTAACTGAATAAATGTAATTGTTTTCACAATGCATAGATTTATGCTGGTTCTAATAAATGCATTTTGAAAATCTGATTATTTCAGTCAAATCAAATAGATGCATATGGTTAATAATAAACTATACCATGAGTTTTTTGAGCACAGAAATCTGACCAATTTCATTTATGCATGACTAACAAATATGAATCAAAAGTTTATTAGTTTGTTAAAACTGTGTAATAAAAATGTATGTTGTTAATATTACATGCAATTCATATACATACATTTTAAATTTAGGACTAATATTTGTGGGGTATAATACAAAAAGATAGATTTATCTGTATTTTTTCTATTAATAATGCAATTTTGACCCAGTGTGACCTATTTTCCAGAAAATTTATCCAGATGTTTGCCTGTTTTTGTGAACAGATCCGTGACGGCAGCTGGCATCAGTCGCGATTCCTGTTTCAAACCCAGGACACTCAGCAGCTTCCCATCGTGGACATTCAAAGTCTCCATCCCTCACGTCCAGGAGACCAGCGGCATGTGGAAGTGGGTCCTGTTTGCTTCCTGTGAAATCACTGAAGGACTTGAAACGGTCCTGATCCTCAAATCAGACCAGCGGCGATCTGAGCGACGGCAGCGATCCTGGGACGTCTCTAAACCCCTCCCGAAGAACAAGCGTGTCTCCAGTCTGAGTGTTTTGAGAGGCACAGTATCGGGCAAAGTCCTTGCGGATCGTGCGTTCGATCTCGAATCATTGCTAGATAAACTGTCAGACGAGGTTGATCTTGTTAGCAAACTATGAAAAGGCCGACCTGGACTCTTTAGACGGTGCTCTACCTCCTTCACGTACAGGTGCTCGCGTTCAGGTGCATCCGGCCCGAAACAAATTCTACGCAAGTACACAAATGCAAACTCCGTTTGGTGCATCGTTATGTTTTGCAATTTGTCTTCTACAGTCAGTTTTAAAGTGCATAAAATCTTTAAAAAATTGGGGCATAATATAAAAAACACTTGATGGAAGTGTCAAGATGTGCATAAAATCTTTAACATTTTGATGGAAATGCCAATAAGTGCATGGAATCTTAAATAAATTGGGGTATCACATAAAAAAACACAGAATAAAAATGCCAGGAAGTGCATAAAATTTAAAAAATTGTGGTATCATATGAAACACGCTGAATAGAAACACCAAGAAGTGCATAAATTTTTTTAAATTGGGGTATCACATAAGAAAAAAACAAAAAAACCACCAGATGGAAAAGCCAGAAAGTGCATTAAATTCTTTAAAAAAAAAGGGAGGGGGGAGGGGGGGTGGGTTATATTAAAAAAATCCATAAAATGTGCATAAAATCTGAAAATTTTGGGGAATGACAAAAAAATCTTGATGGAAACGCCAAGAAGTCCATGAATTCGTAAAAACATTGGGGTTTTGCATAAAAGCACTGGATGGAAATGACAAAAATGTGTAAAATCTTAAAAGAAATTGGGGTTTCAGATTAAAAAAATGCTAGATGGAAATGCCAAGAAGCACATTAGATCTTTAAAAAATTGGGTATTTGTTGGCGCCAATAGCCTCGTGGTTAGTGCGCTGACAGCTAGCACAACTGTGCCCACGGCGACCCGAGTTCGATTCCCGTCTCGAGGTCCTTTGCTGATCCCGCCCCCTCTCTCCACCCAATGCTTTCCTGTCTGATCTCTACTACTGTCCTGTCTAATAAAGGCATAAAAGAGCCCAGAAATATGACTTTGAAAAAAAATTGGGGTATCACATTAAAAACAAATTGGGTATCATATAAAAATGCTGGATGGAAACTCAAAGAAGTGCATTAAAATCTTAAAATGCGCAGAAAAATGTATTGAGGTGGCTACTTTATTGTTCGGTAAGAAAACATGCACATAAACTATGATGGAAACACATTTACAGCAATTTTTTATTATTTTGTTACTGATAGTTTGCGCCAGTTTCCCAGGAAGTGAAGATTTTGTTTGCTTGAACATATGGTATAGAAACAGCATTTTATTCACAAATGTTTCATGCGATATTTGAATTTTTTTTGCAAGTTTTCGATGGAAACATCTACAGACCGAGACATTTGAAGGAATCACTTTGAGCACCTCAGAAACACAAGGATGCATAATTTTATGTAATCGTTTGCAATGATGTATTTGCGTGCAGTATGCTTCTGGCCGTAAGTTGTTTGTTTGTGCTGGCTTTTTCTGTTGTACTTTTGCGTTTGGTCATTTCAATCACAACAAACCTAATTTATATGAACAGTGTGTTGATAAGTTATGTTACACATCGGCTTAATATACTTTATACGTTAAGGAGAAAGTTCGTTCGTGACCCTTAAAGAGACGCCACGAGTATCTCACATACATGAAATCGAAGAACAAGGATACTTGATGGGATTTTTTTTGGGACATTGTTATTTGAAACCATTTTAAATGTTCCCAGGTGATAACAATATGTGAATTTACACGCTTTATAAGAAATCTTATGAGATATTCGTGACATCTCTGTCATATGGAAGCCGTTTCTGTCACCGAATAAAGTTTATGTCCGTAATTCTGAGTTTATATCTTGCAATTCTGACTTTTTTTGCTCTGAACTGTGAGATAAAAAGTCACAATTACTGCAATTTTGTGGTGGAAACATGCTTCCATAAGATCAGGGTCAGTCGACTTCTCCGTGGTGCTGCCGTATTCAGCGTTAGCAATGAGTTAGTCATTTTTTATTTTCCCCTTATGTATATTTGGACATTATATGTTTGTTTATTTATGTTATCTTTTTATTTCTCCAAAAATACTGTACTCCAATAAATTATATCTCTCAGAGATCTCTCTGGTCACCATTTAGTTCAAAATCTTATTTATGTCAAATTTGTATTTGTATATAAACACAAATAGGGAGTATATGTTGCGTTCTGGCCGCTGCGATTGGCCAGATTCAGATCACATGATCACACACAGGAAGTGTAACACCTGTTAACTTATGATTACAGTACCAAAACTGTCACTAAATGTGCCCACAGAAACAAAACAAAGACGAAAAATGTAAATATTTAATATTTTGACATTAAATAAAATGTATGATTTAATCCCAGTGTTCTCATGAATTATTTAGTTCTATGAATAAAAATGGCCTTTTGTCATGGTGTCTGTCTGCATATAACCAAGATCCTATTTTCCTTTAAAATAATAAAATAATAAAATATTCATCATATTATTAAAAAAAAAAAACACTTGAACCTCTAACACTATTTGTTTTCTAACTGATTATTTTCTTTAAAAAAAAGTCTTCACTAGTCTAACACTAGTTCCCTATTCTTTTTCTATTCTACTTGTTTTCTTTTTATTACATATATATATATATATATATATATATATGAAAAAACACCTTGCTACGTGTACAGCGTTAGGTTAACAGACTTGTAACAGCACTTGCATGTTGTTGCTCTTTTGTTGATTTTGATTGCTTCTGTTGTCCTCATTTGTAAGTCGCTTTGGATAAAAGCATCTGCTAAATGTAAATGTATCATCTTTAGGTTTTAAGATGATTTAGATCCTACCTGTCAGACCGTTATCAATTTATTTGTTTATTTAAACGGGGAATCATCTCAATTAATGCCAGTAAAGTATGGAGTGCCACAAGGATCTGTCTTAGGCCCTCTGCTATTTTCAATATACATGGTTTGTCTGTCCCTCCACTTTTCGCGACTTCAACCATGTTTACGTGACACTGTCAGTTCAACTACTGGCTTAGCTATGATATTAACTGAAATAAGCGAAAAAAGTATTATGTTTACATATATAATATCCATATATTTCCATTCCGAAGATAACTGCTTTCCACGTCAAAACATCCAACACAAATCTATGAACATATTCAGGTGAGGTAACCGGTTTAAAGTTACTTCTAACTAGTGAAAACACTCCATTAATATGACGAGCTGCAGCTCAAAATACATAGATGGGGACATTGTGCATTATAAGCTTAATTCACTATATTTGAAATAGTTTGAGCACTGCAGTTAAGTTGGTGATCAGTTCAAAAGGAAATAAGTTGAAAGCATCCAGTCATCTCAAACAACTGAAGTGAATAATTTCTCAGTGTATATTTTAATAAATATTTGAGAAATTATTGTTGTATCTGAATGTATTATTCAGTGATGGTGTAAAAAAGAGCAAATTAGAGAAGCAGATGAACAAAACTGTTGCTAGGGCATAGGTTTGATTTTAACGTTGGTGGGGACATAACATCAGACTTATCATACATGGGTAGCCAACATACTCATAATTAAGACAGCTTTATATATTAGCATCATAGCTGGGTGTCTATGTATCATTTTATTTTAATGTTAAAAATGAACTGGACCAACCAATGATGATTCTGACAGAAAACTCACCTGGGACCCAAACACAACCTTCACGATCATGACTGACAGACAAACCACACATTTCAGTTTGATTTTATTTTATTTATTTTTTTGTGGATATTTCAGCTGACAGTTGCTTTGTACATTCAGTTTAACAACATAGTTAAAGAGGGTAAACTTTATCATTCAACAGAGCTGTGCTCGTATGTTTTAAACACTTCGGCTACCTGTTCTTACTCCACACATGTATTAATTGTACGTTTTTGTGTTTCGTCGAAATTCGTCGGTTGGACATTTCTGTCACCTCCGCACTCCGACTGTAGTAAACTGTCGTAAAGCGAGCGCAGAACACGGCAGACGCGTGTGGAGCGCAGCACACGTGGTCGGTGTTTTGGTCAGATAGTATCGAATGAATCCATGTGCAAACTCTCCTGTGTTGATGTGGTGAATATGTTACCTGTTATGAACAACAACGATAAAGCAGATGATGATGATCGGAGAGCAGTTAAGCGCAAGATGGCTTTGTCCAGGTCAGTTAACTTACTGTAGTCTAAACATGTAAACAGGGTAAAATCTCAGTGATTGTGTAGGTCTGTTTACATCTGTGTCGTATTTCTGATAGTCTTGTCGTATATATTCGCTTGTGTAGCGTTACATTCAGCTAAAACATCTGTTTACAGCTAGAAATAATATCAGCAACGTATAATTCTGTACCATAGTATATTTAACTTACCATGGTATTTACCATTCCGTCGCTGTAAAAAATGAATACTGCTCAAATTACATTGCTATTATAGTATTCTGTATGTATCAGCATTGTATAGACTTATTTATAATGACATTTAACTTTATTTGTAATGATATTTATAAAAACCTGTATTTATTGATCGCTAAATTGCATATCTTCATTATAAATTGCATATGACTTCTTCAGCTGTGACATTTGTGCGACTAAAGAGGCCAAATACAGATGTCCGAGCTGCATGAAACACACCTGCAGGTAACACACACACACACACACACACACCTGGATGTAACTTTACTCAGGTTTATTGTACACTATCAGTGACGATCAATTTAATGATGTTTTCAAGTCATGCATCACCTCTGTTTATAATTTATTTAATATTTTAACATCTAATAATATTTTATTATATTGCTATATTATTAAAATACTAAAATTATATTACAAAAATACAGTGAACATACATATGTATGTTTATATATTATAAATGCATTATTTTTAATAAAGTAATATCATTACTATATATTATTTGATGTCTAATTATATTTCAATAAATATATAAGTACTATAAATTTAATATTATTAATTTAATAATAACAAAATCATATTATTACCTTCTAGTATTTAATATCTTAATAATGACAAGCAATTTGTGACCCTGGAGCACAAAAGCAGTCTCAAGTCGCTGGGGTATATTTGTAGCAATAGCCAAAAATACATTGTATGGGTCAAAATGATAGATTTTACTCTTTTATGCCAAAAATCATTAGGATATTAAGTAAAGATCATGTTCCATGAAGATATTTAGTAAATTTCTTACTGTAAATATATCAAAACTTCATTTTTGATTAGTAATTTGCATTGCTAAGAACTTCATTTGGACAACTTTAAAGGAGATTTTCTCAATATTTAGATATTTTTGCACCCTCAGATTCCAGATTTTCAAATAGTTGCATCTCAGCCAAATATTGTCCTATCCTAACAAACCATACATCAATGGAAAGATTATTTATGCACCTTTCAGATGATGCATGAGTCTCAATTTCGAAAAATTGTCACTTAAGACTGGTTTTGTGGTCCAGGGTCACATTTATTGATGGCGTTTACTCTGTCAGTGTTAGTACTGTGATCAAATCAAACCTCTTTGAGACATAATAAGTTTTGACAAATTGATAACAGTACAACTTTCTTCAAGTGTGTATTTAGTGTTGTTTGGTTTGTGTGTAGTTTGGCCTGCGTCAAGCAGCACAAGATGGTGTCGGGATGCTGTGGTGTTCGGGACAAGACGGCGTTTGTCCCTCTCGCTGATTTTAATGAAATCAGCCTGCTCAGCGGTGAGTATCTGCTCCGTCTTTACAGAGTCAGCTGAATGGATGTGATCACTGAGGTGCTGTCGTGTAGATTACAGGTTTCTGGAGGACACGGCTCGTCTGTCACAGCAGTCCAACAGAGACGCCGTCCTGCTCCGCGGCCACCGATACCCGAAGGAGGTGAGGCCTGTGAATACCTGTTCCTCATACAGACCTCAAAACCAGGTGCAAACATGAGCTCTGTTTCTTCTTGTCTTTGAAGGGCATGTGGATGATCAAAAAAGCCAGAGCAGTCAAAGTCACCCTGAAGTTTCTGCCCAAAGTGTTCAGCAAACACCGGGAGAACCGCACCATCTTCAGAAGAGCGTAAGTCTCTGTTTCACTGATTCGACAGGGAAGAGTCCCAATATCTGCACCACATTCTTATAATGTCAAATATACAACAAATTCAAGAAAATCTTGCGTTTTTATTTCTGTTTTAAGATCAATTCTAAGCAGCTCATAAGAAATTTCCTAACTACTGTTCTTGACAAAGTTTTATTTTATTTCTGAAGTACTTAAGAAGAAAATGACATTAATTTGAAACAAAAAATGTAATATTATCTGAATAATAATAATTTAGTAACTATTTAATATATACATTATTATCTATTATTTAATGTCTGATTATTAAAGTCCTGTGTGTGTATCGTCATGCAGCATTTGTTCTCTTAAGAACATCTTTTTTTAAAGAAAATTTGAATAATTTAAAATGAAAAATTCGAATAATACTAATTTAGTTTAAAATTATATTTTAATATCTATTTAATGTCTGTATATTCGTTTTTAATACTATTAACATTGAATATACAGTAAGTAATATAACAACATGAAATTACTGTCTATTATTTAATATTTAATTATTAAAGTGTGCATCATCATGTAGTCATCTTATTTTCTAAATTTTATAAAATAACAATTTTAATAATTAAAAAATAATAAATAATAATAATTTAATTTATTAATATTTTAATAATGATTTAATATTTTGATTTTTTTTAAATATGTTTTTACCGAAGACTTGCTGATCAGTTTAATGAAAAACATCTTATCGTATTAATCATAATAAGCCATAATAATCATAAGCACACATAATTATCTTCAGCAAAAGATAAGAACATTCTTAAGAACTGTTTTTGGGAATAACAAATATTCTTAAGTTAGAAAATAAGAATAAAATATTTACTTTTAGTTTATTTAATTTTATTTTTTGTCTGTTTATTCATATTTAATATTTTAATTTAATAATAAAAAGTTTTGTCCATCAGAATGTCTTGTGAATTTGCTGTATGTCATAAACATGCTGTTTTTGTCCCAGTTGTCTGTAGTTCTGCGCTGAGCCACACGGTGGCGCTCTTGTTAAGTGAAGTCAGTACTGGGATGTTGATGGTTTGTTGATGGTTTTCGTCTCTGATGATAATTGACTTCTGCTTTGGTCTGGCTGACCCACCCCGACCGTTTCTGCTGCTTCTCAATGGGATTCTGTTATTTAATTTGTGTTTTCAGTGTGACGGCACAGAGCTGGCAGAACAGTCTGTCAGACTGCGGGATCCTGGACCGTTCATAATTACTCTCTGTTCTCTTTTAATAAGCGTAATTAATGTCATTGAAGAGGAGAAGGTGGTTAACTGAACACGCCTCCCTTCTTGGCATCACCACATTCCATATATGGAGGCAGAGTGGGCGCTGGTGATTGGTTGGCGGCGTTGCTGGGGTGCTTGTGATTGGCTGTAGTGAGCGAGGGCATTAGTGATTGGCTGAATGCTTGTGATTGGTCGAGTGAGTTCCAGGAGCACTGTGATTGGCTGAATGGGTTGCCGGGCTGCTTGTGCGTGGCTGTAGACAGCATGTGTAGTAATTAAGAATGTCAAATATTCTGTTGAAATATCAGTATTGTCAAGCTCAGCTGTATTTATTGGCATTATATTTAGTAATATTTGGAGAATGATGGTGATTCCTTTTGTTTGAAGTAGCATTTGCATTAAAATTTAATTTTACCATGAACTGGTGCCAGGAATTCACCAATGATTATTTGTTGATTGCTTGCTTTATTACTGTTCCTGATCCGTTTAAATATTAACAACAAATAATCTATGACTAATGAAGCATCAACAACCCTAGCACAAAAAGCCTTTATTATAATCACTAGTTACTTTTCACCTCTAATGAAGAATAATTAGAGTAACTTTAGTCCAGCTGGAAAAACCTTCTGTTTCCACATGTCAGGGTCATGTTGTACAAATCTTGCAGAAATTATGAATCACTATATTGTTGACTTCATATTTCTGATGCCTTGTCCCATTTTTATAATTATTTAATGTAGTTGTTTTGGGACAAGTGGCAAGCTTTCAGACTTTTTGATCTGGCAATCTGATCGGCTGTCAGCTTCCTGGAGTAAAGTACCGTTTTTCAAAATCAGTCCATCTGGAAACGAGGTCGTCGTACCGGGTTCACAAAGCCAGAACTATTGAGCAAGAACTAAGAACAAAGTTTAGCATTTAAGTGGCATCCAGTGTTTTGTTTCTCTGAAGTTTTGGATTTTCTGTACTTTGCGCTGCGGTTTAAAGTCCCGATGTAACGGAACTAGCGACAGATCTGTTCTTCGGAACTGTGATGTAAATTTATCAAAAAAGAAAAAGGGCGGGGTCTTGGTTCCATCCATTGGTTGCTGATTGGATGGCGGCAGATCTGAATGCAAGCTTGCAGTTAATTATACAAAAGCGGCGGGGTTTAAGCAAGCACAATGATTGGAGAAATATGAAATACATTATCACAGAGAAGTCTTATCAAGCTTGCAGTCAATTATACAAAAGGGACAGGGTTTAAGCAAACAAAGTGATTGAAGTCTGAAATACGGCATCATAGAGAAGTCTTATCAGTTCACTGGAAGGTCAAGTAAAATGGATAAATGTTTGTATAGTTGAATCAATCACAATAAGGTCAACAACATTCCTTTCAGAGATAGGTGGGGTTAGTTTGCCATTTTGTGTCAGCTTTATTTTTTTCTTTTCTATTTCGATTTTTTTATACAGTAATCTATATCAGATGATCTTGCCCTTAACACTTCATCAAAACAGAGATTGGTTGCTTTACTTGTTAGTCATATGTTCTTTTATTAGTGGGCCTGTCTTGACCAAAATAAGCTGCAATGTGGATCAGAACATATTTGACTGAAAGCGAATGTCAAGCCCTATAGCAGTCTTAGCAGATGTTTATGTACAGTATGTGATTATCCGTATGTAATTACATTAGATACATTAGACACAGATGATATTAAACTGAATCTCATTCATGCACTGGTAAGACCGACAGAAGCAGGACAAATGTGGGAGAGAAATCAGTTTCAGAATGTACCAAGTACACAATATCAGAAGCAGATGTTCAGCAACTGCATATGGTTAGCGACACGCTGCGCTCGGGCCAGATACTCGCGGCTCGCCAGGGTCCGTCTGCGACAGATGTGCCGAGCGGCGGGCGTGATGCAGACGATAAAGCCAAGAATGTCTCACTCTTTATGTTTCATGAAAACGAACGTTCAGATTCCACGACACGCATAGGACGCATGTGGCGCGAACTTGACCGATCGCGTCGATTTTCTTGCTTTTGGGTCAAAGTTCACAGCTTCACGATGCTCCTTGTTGGCGTGCTGTTTACTGCTGGAACATGTGTTCTAGATTAAGTTTTACTGCCCCCAAATGAGTCTAAATCACTGTAAAGCTGTTGCGTGTGCTACCTCAGGAGGATCACTGTCAGCTCCTTAACAAGCCACTTAGCAGAATTCACAAATTCTTTAGGAAATGATGAACAGCGTTCATTTTGGCATCTCGCGGGTGGAACACGGTGTCCTATGCTGAGACGACGCCCGTGTGCTTGCTGGGTTTACAGTGGGGACACCAGGATTTTTCCTGTCCGTGGCGTTGTTCCCGGCTGCCGTTGTGTTTTGCCATCGCCATGTGCGGTTGTAGCATCTGGCTTTTCTCTTTCACACCGTCGTTCTGTCAGACTGCAGTGTCCTGTCATTTAGTTTTCTCTCTGCACTGGCACCGTTAGCCGCGTTTGGGACGCCGGTGTCAGCTTTTAGACGCTACGCAGACTTCACCGCGCAACATCTGCCTGAGGTGAAGGGCCAGTGCGGCTTTTGAGTGCATACGTGCCGTTACCTTTGGGACGTCATGTAGAATGACGAATTCATTACTGAACAGGATGCGTTGTTCGGTGACTGAGCGCCAGGACTCGCCTGTACTCATGTTGACTTTTGCAGGTGTCATTACGCTGCTGTTGGAATGAGTCCTCGTGGGTTTTGGGCCTTTTAAAGGAACACTCCACTTTTTTTGAAAATGGACTCATTTTCCAACTCCCCAAGAGTTAAACAGTTGAGTTTTACCGTTTTCGAACTTTTGATTCGGAAAATGAAAAGTTGCGAATTTCTAGGCCAATATGGCTAGGAACTATACTCTGCCGTACCATGGATGCAGCAGGTGCAATAATATTACACAGCGCCTGAAAATAGTCCCCAGCTAGGTAATATAGCTTTTTATCATTATAGGGTGGTTGTGTACACACACTGCCAACACACATTTATGTTCAAATGACATATAAAAGTTAATTTTGCATAATATGTGCCCTTTAAAACATTTAACAGCTGTGGGTTCAACATTTTGATTTTCTTTCTTGGGTTAATTATGTCAGCTTCTTGTCTCTGTGCCCAAATGATTCTCAGATGTCGACTGCATCTACTGTATCTGTGTGCTGCAAATAAATGCCATTGGTAAATTGGTAAACAGCATATTTGGTCTAAGACCTCGGGCACTTTCATATTTCCAACCGCCTGTTTCTGTTCATAATGTTTTCCTGAGAGTGACATAATAAAAGTCCCAATAACACTCAACCGCAGCTCTGGGGTGCCTGTTACTCAACAGCCATCTTTTTGAAATTACTCTCTTATAAGGCCATCTGATTGAACCTGAACTGTGCTGCTTGTTGGCTTTCAGAGTTTGTTCATTGTTTACATGGATTAACCTTTTGTGTTTTGCGTTGTTGAGCAAAACTTAATGCAAAACTTGTGTGTTTCGGTACCAGTTCAGAGCACCACAAACGGTTTGATGCAAGACTAAAACAAAGTCAGTTGAGCTCTTGGATCTGTGTTGTTAACTCTGTTCCTCAAGTATCTTTACAGTACTCAGTGTCCTTTGGCTTCAGCAACATGGACAGCCTGAGAAATGATCTGGATGTGATCGATCAGTTGGAGCTCTAGCTGAGGGCTAACCAGGTGCTGTGAAAGCTAAGACAGAGCTTTATGATTTTTCCTCGCCCAGGGCCTAAAACAGGTGAATAAGCAGGATGACCTGAGCTCATCACTGAAGAATCCTGATCTCCTTCTGTATTCCAGCATCATTATGAACAACAAAACCTGTTGCATGGCGATTACACGCTCGCCTGTTTTCGTTCTATATTTTGTGTGTCCCCATTTTGGAGCCTCTAAACAAAAATATCTAAGCAATATCTAAAAATATCTTGAATCAAGATATTTTTAATTGACACGCAAAATGATATAGGATAAGAAGCCTTATTTTCTGAGAAATTAAATAAAATTAGAGGATCAGAAATAAATACATATTTCCAAGGGAAAGCGAGTTTATTTTTCTGACCCCATTGGCAGATATTTTTGTCTTGGTGACAGGAGCATCCAGTATAGAAGAAACTGCAGACATACATAGGAATTGGGTAATAAAAATGGAATATAACATAATATTATTAAAAAATATAAATATTTCATTATAGTACAGTAATAGAAAAACATATAGATTTATGAATGTACAGATGTTATTTACAGGTGTACTGTTTAAGATCTTATATACAGATGTACAATTCTTAGAAATGTTATTATGTTAATGTTCAAAATTGTATGCAGTGTGACTGCAATTATTATATCATATTTCACTCCTAATAGTCTTATTTATAAACGCAATCTATCTCTTTAACCAGAACTTTTTTTACAATCATGACTGTAAACGAAAACAGCATTCAGTCTCCGTCACTCTCTCTTATATAGGGCCCTATGAAATCCATTTTATTTTTTCCCAAATTCCGCTTTATTTTTTTCTAAATTCTGTTTTTTCCATTTTAATTTTTCTGGATTCCGTTTTTTTCCGTTTTAATTTTTCTGGACTCCTTTTTAATGGTCAAATTAAATTTTATTAATCAAAAAGCATGTCTAATTAATTAAAATCTTTAAACTTATACAATTTAACATTAATTTATTAAAAGTGTAACAAAAATTACGTCATGTTTAGGGCCGTATGAAATGTTTTATTTTTTTCTCACCTTATGTTTTATTGTTACCAAATTCTGTGTTTTAGCATGTCTAATAATTTGAATGCATACAAACAATTTTTTATTTATTCTTACGGTAGCCTTATGAAATGTTTTTTTCCCCCTCAGAAATTCTGTGTTGTGTATTTAAATTTTACTGGTTATCAGATGAAGGCATAAAACATTGATTTAATTTATATTTTAATTAATGAAAATTAAACATTTAAATTTTTGGCAAATAAAGGGGATTTATTATTAAAATTAAAATATTTTGTGATTATTTCTTAAACTAAAGTTGTATTATTTTTTAAAAGTAGTAGTAGTATTACGTACATTCTACTAAATAATAGTAATATAGCCTATTTCTGGCACAGTGTCTTTAAAAAGTTAAACCGAACTTTTATTTTGACGGGTTGCCGTGAATACCTTTAAAGTTCTGTGTGTATATGATATGACGCTAGTTGTACTCAAATGAAATGGTAAAATGCTGGTAAAGTGACTCTCAGAGCAGTTTTGGAGATATTGTTCATGTATTTATGAACTCATTGAGACGGCAGATGCTGAAATCCCCTCTAGCGCCATGCGCGCTGTGTATATAGTAAACAAAACCGCGTGTCTGCTCCATTCATACAGAGAAGCGCAGAACATGCAGGATTCATATTTAAATCGACTTTTGCGGCTTAATATTTACAGACACTAGTCCATATCGCGATTTGATTTAAGTGTAATGACCTACTTTTGGTTAATTCATCCAAACTTTGACAAATTCCGTGTCATTCCGCGTTAATCTGTAAATTCCGTTTTTATGACTGGATTCCGCGATTCCGTCCGCGTTTTCTGCATCGCGGAAATCATAGGGCCCTACTTATATTAAAACTGGTGGCGGCAAATTTTAAAGAGTGCGTCATTGAATTACTTAGTCAAGTGTTTTGTTCTAAATAGCTATATCACTAAGGGACAGAGTGAATGTTTTTATGAGTGAGTTGTCGAGTCATTCATAGACTGATTTGTTCAAAAATGCAGATTTATTCAGTAGCAAATCTGAAACTGTTGCTTAGAGACTTTCAATGGCTCTACTGTTTGAAACTCTTCATTGGCAATATAGAGCAAAACTGTCATGATTGATAATATTGTCTAAAATGTAAGGCACCTAATATTAACTATTATTTTACTGAACTGTTCTATGAATACAGTATTACTTTACAAACGTGCTGCTGATATTCGGGAAAACAGCTGAAGTGTTTCTATCATCTTTTTACTCAGTCACAGAGATAGCTGGATGTCTTTGTCCATATTAGGGATTTCCTGGAAAGTCAGGAGTTTTATTACTTCTGTGGAGTTTATATGCAAGAGTGCCCCCTGGCTTCCAGTATGAATGAAACAGACATTACATTATGTGTGTGCTCACAACACCCCATTTTTGGTAAAAATAGGAAGGATAATACTTCTCTCTAAAAAAAAAAAAAAACAGGAGGGGTTTTTTTTGTCTCTCAGTGGATGTATATGAATTGACATTGACAGCTTGAGAAAAGATCTGGACATGATCAATCAGTTGGGAGCTGTAGCTGAGGGCTAACCAGGTGTTGTAAAAGCGCTTTATGATTTTTCCTCGCCCCCAGGGCCTACAACAGGTGAATAAGTAGGATGACCTGAGCTCATCGCTGAAGAATCCTGATCTCCTTCTCTATTCCAACATGATTATGAACAACAAAACCTGTGCGGATGGTGATTAGAAAGCTCATGTTTCGTTTTATATTTTGTGTGAGATAGATGAGATAGATGTGCCTTGTTTTCTGAGAAATGGTTCAAAATTAGGTATCAAAAAAAACCCTTAATTTAAATGGAAAACAAGTTCATTTTTCTGACCCCACTGACAGATTTTTTTTTTCTCTTTTGAATTATAGACGCTTAATTTTGAACAACTTGTCTCAGTTTCAGAAAACTTTCACAGTTTTTTACCGTTAAAATCATGGTCATTTTTTACAGTGTAGGAACGCCCACCTGGAGGGCAAAAGGAAGTTTTGCTCCACTGACCGCCAGTTATTTTTACGCAGATTGCATTAAGTAGTAAATGTAGTAAAACACAGATATTAAAAGGCGAAATTCAGTAAACACCTTATTGATGATGTGTATTTTGTACAGGCAAGCAGATGAAGCCAGAATATAAACACAAAGTGCAAAGTTTCACATTAAATGGTTTCCCATAGAAAACCATAATAAGGAAAACACTGAACAGTTAAGCGGACTGTGTTCATACTCCGCCTTCATCTGCTTGCCTGTGTAAACAATGCATCATTAATATGGTGATTACTGAATTAGATCTTTTAATAATACTGCTTTAAATATATTAAGGCACTTTAAGTGTTTTGTCGCACTGTTTAATGATTGAAATATCGCAGTGGGTGCTTAATATGGATTGCAAATGGCCAAAACTTGCATTTTGTTCACACATACCTTTGTCTTATTCTTTTGAGAGGTGATCTAAATATTTGCGGCTGTGAAACAGATGGAAAATTGTGACAGGTTTGTGCTGCATATCTATGGATGTTTTGCCCTCCAAGTCTTCGAGCCGGTCACGTGACTGAAAGCTATGAATTAAGGTGTTTCTTATGTTATCTAATTGTAATTATAGTTTAACTGTCTATTATCTAACGAGAAACATTAACTGTAACACGCTTTGTGAAATACCACTTCTGGCCAGATTTCCGAGAGGTCAACTAATGCGTTAAAATGTCAAAAAATGCAGTAATTTCTTCAGTTTACCAGCGAGCGTCCTTGAAGCACTGAAATGAATAGTCTTCAATGCTGGAACTGTTGGTTGTTTGGAACTATTGGCTGCTCCATGACACGCTTTACTTCCGCATTCTTCAGTTCCTATGGAAGCCTATGGGAGTCTCGCAACTCTGTCTCTCAATGGCTCTGGATGTTACGAAGCAGTTGCTTGGTTGGGGTGGTGGTCTCCAGGGCGTTACTATACAGTTGCTAAGGTGTTCTGATTGATCGTTAACATGTTGCTGTGTGGTTGCTGGGGTGTTCTTGATGAGTGCAACTTCTGGGTTTTCATTCACTGTTTAACTTTTGTTTTAAAGCACATTTTTAAAACTCAAATAAAAAGATCAAACATTTAACAGCAGTGGGTTCAACACTTTTGAGTTTGTTTCTTGGATTATGTCAGCTGCTCATGAGTCTCTGTCCCAAACGGTCAAAACATGTCATAAAGTGCATAAACGTTTCTCGATGACTTATTTCTATATGAATAGGAAGTTATTCCATTCAGATTTTAGTTAGTGATGCTTGACTTAGCAAATATTAATAATAAGCAACCGTGCTGTTTCTTCTCTCTCGGATAAGCATGTTTCACAAGGGTTTTAACGAATTTTAATACCTTAAAATCATATCGTCTGTGTTTTTCCTAAGTGCACGCTCATCTGCCGCTTTAAATTCTCAAGCTCGTTATAGCAGGATGGATTCTGATTGGGTGTCAGTGTTTCTATCGTTCACCAGCTGGAAGAAATCGTTCTGAAAGTGATTCCAACGATATCGTTTCACTGTGCATTTATCGTTATAGCTGTAGTGTTGACTCTGCTATTCTTTAATATTGAGAACGATTTTTACAAGTAAATCTTTATCGTTATCTTTATAGTTATCGTCCTTGGTGTGAATGGGCCTTTAACCTGCTAGATTTCTCAGACACAGATTACGTAGTTTGTTTTTCTGCCTCCATTGGTAGATGTTTGAATTAATTTAAATCGTAAACTTAATTTTAATCAATTTCTCAGCAAACAAGAATGATATATTATGATATTTTGGATCCTAAGTTAAAGTATCTTGATTTAAGAGTGTTTAGTCATTTCTACTAGAAAGCAAGCCAAAAATGTTGAGGAAGAAAATTCCTTTTTCCATTAGAGCAAAAAAAAAAAGTTTCCATTGGAGGCGTAACAATGCCTTTGCACCTGGTATTCCAGGCCTTTTCCGCCACGCCTCCACCTTGAGCTCCAGCGGGCTGCCAAGCCCGAGCAAACCCATAAATTCCTTTGCCTGGAGGGAGCGTCTTTACACCTGTGAAAGAAACCCTCCTCCACCGCGGCGCACCGACCAAACCTCCGCCCCGACCTGCTGCCCACCTCAGGCTGGAAATTCAGTCCAAACTCTCCTGCCAAAACCTCTGTATCTGATCTCGCATCTGAAGAATGCGTTTCGGAGGAGCTGATAAAATGTTCTGGTTGTGTAACAGTGCCATCTGGTTTGGTGTGCATGCTCAAGTCCTGGCGAAGGCTCTTTCTGGGATTGGCACGCGGGGTTGGATGGAAGCAGATGAGTTGGCGGATGATTGGCATGTCAGTGATTCTTCTCATCTTAGTCATGTGATTCGTGACACATGTAGCATATGAGTGTTTTATTCCACCTTTGCAGCATTTTGACTCATGCAAAGTTAAACAAGAGACATGTCATGTTAAGAGCTCATCAAACAAACAGTCATAGTGTTAAAATCTGCCGGATGAGCTGCGATTCAGTGCAACAGTCTGATTCCAGAAGTAAAATTCTTTGCTTCCCCCCTTTTTTATTCAGAATAAATACTTACCATAAGCTCTTAGGTTGTTAATCGATGTAGATGTACTTCATTTTTTAAAAATAGTTTAATTGTAGATAAAGAACTACACTACTCCTGATCCTGCAGACAAAGACAAATGTGTGTATATATATATATATATATATATATATATATATATATATATATATATATATATATATATATATATATATACACACTTATATATGGAGTTGGTTCGGTTCATGTCTTTAATCTCTTTAATGTACAATTTATTTTAAATTTTAACATTGGGAAATTTTAAATAGAGAAAAAAACTGTGAACACTGTGATCATTTGTATTCTATTAGTGTGACAAGTTGCATTGAATATTGATCGATCGTTGTGGTTACGTTGGTTGGCAACCATTAAACAACCTCCAATTACTGAGCGTTCATACTGACTGTGATTTAATTATCCCATTTATAGTTTCTACTTGGCATCATTGGCCATTTGCATAAAATTGGTCTCCGCTCAACTGAGTTGCGAAGTAGATCTCGCGGGTTATTGCTTCACCCTGACTTGGATAAACTGCAGTGAGTCTTCAGCAGATGCGGCTGGCATCCACGGTCCCAACAGAGGCCCGATCACGGCACTCCGGGGGCTTGTATTTCTTCTGTTCATCCTCATATTGAAGCCGAACAGCGCCAGCATCACGCTGACAGAGCCAAGCATGACTCAATCAAACACTGATGTGTGTTGCATTAAGAGTACAAAACTCCTAGCAGCAGCTGTGAAGCGGTCAGCGTGGTTTCATGTTCTTTGGATCTTGTAAAGAAAGCCTTTATTTTTTTGTCTGTGCTCCAGATCCACGGCTCAGCTCCAGGCTTTCGGCCAGCTGAATTGTCGTCATCATAACCGTAATGCCCAGCATCGATTCGCTCCCTCCAAACGCACACCTTCTCGATTACATTAGCAACGCTGGCCCATCGAAGCGCCAACATGTTGTTCCAGTAAATAGTGACGTTTGATGCCAGACAGGCCTGTGCTTCTGTCCACCATTTACTGTCGTACATACTGATGCTGTCAGAGATTCATTACTGGAAAACACATTTGCTGTTGGCCGTCAAACTGAGCTTCTAGGAACAAAACAACGGCCTTTCTGTTAGAACATCTAGTCATCTATGAGTTCAGTGCATCTCATCGATCTGATTATTGCTCTGATGTGAGTCAGTCACGTATAGTGTGGTATGAGGTCCGGATGGTGTTCTGGGAAGCGTCACTCAGTTCTGGTTTTGTTCCTGCAGGGAAGGACGATTCTACTGGCATCTGAAGATCCATTTTCCTCAGAGCGACGCGGTTTATTCAGAGAGGTATAAAAACCCTTCTCTTCTCTACTGTTTTTGTGTTTTAAAAGTGATTATTTGGCGCTTTGAGGATTCTGTGATTTCCATGATGCACAAAGCTTGGACAGAATCGCAGAAACTAATCATACAAATTAAATTTTCAGTATAATGTAGATTGGCAGTTAATTTAACCGTTAAAACGAAATCCAGAAAAATTTAAATGGAAAACTTAATAATATGGATGGATTTCATATGGTTCTAAACATGTATTTTGTTAAACTTTTGATAAATTTCAATTAATGAGACATGCTTTTTGGTTGTTCAAAAATTGAATTGTTAACGTTTCATGAATTCAGTTGATTAGACATGCTTTTTGGTTATTAAATTTTAATCAAGCCATTAAAATGGAATCCAGAAAGATTAAAATGGAAAACATGAAATTTGGGAAAAAATTAAACAGGATTTGGGAGAAAATAAAATTTTTGTTTTAATGGGAAACATTGAATTTGAGAAAAATAAAAAAAAGATTGGAAAAAAAATAAAATGCATTTCATATGGCCCTAAAAAATGTGTTTAAAAACGTAAATAATAAATTTCAACTTTTAAACTGTTAAAAATGTTAATTGTTAAAGTTTTATGAATTCAATTGATTATGCATGCTTTTTAATTATTAAAAAGTAGTAAGCCATTAAAGCGGAATTAAATTAAAATGGAAAACATAGAATTTGGGAAAAAATAAAATACTTTATTGTTGTACCCCAAAATGTTATTTTTGTTAAACGTTTAAGTAATACATTTTAATCAATCATTTTAAATTATTTTAGTAATCAGTTAATTTATAATTCAACCAATTAAGTAATTCAACCATTAAAATGGAATAAAACTGGGATTTGGGAAAAATAAAATGAATAATGTCATGACAAGCCAATAGTTCATCAAAAATGGAAAATCCTTAAACATTCACTCTCTCAACCATCATAATGACCTTTATATCATTCCAAATCCATGAAATCCTAGATGTTTTGAAGAACATTTCCCAGTAACAAAGATCTCTAAAAAAAAAAAAACATTTCAAGCTCTTAATCAATGAGTAGTTCATTAGATAACTGGCAAGCAGAATGGGAAAAATGTCAAAATGACAAATGATTTGGAATAAATCATGTGGTGGGAGAATTGTGAAATCCAGACATGACTAAGTTGTGTATAGAAGGTTTACTATAAGCCATATTAGACTGACTCATGGGCATTTATTGATAATGCATATATTTTCTGGTCTGCCCAATTTTTATTATCATGAGACAGTGATTTTTTTTAACTTGAATGGACCCAAAATTTTGTAAAATGCACCCAAAAAAATTGAATTATATAAAATATATTAGAAAAATCTATGTAAAAGCTGTATCTGCCATGCAGTAGCCTGTGAAGCTGATATGGCAATAAATTTAAATATAACCAGCAACAACAATAACAAAAAGTGCTTTGAACTATTGAATGAAAAAGAGTTGCATGACGTTTCTTCAAAATAATGTTTGTCCCCTAAGGGTGGATAAATATTGACATCATTTTCCTTTTAGGGTGCGCTCTTTATTTTAGTTGTCTGTTTTGTTTGTTTTCATTATTTGATTTTCTCTTTCCGCAGGTATCCTGATAATCAGCAGCTCGATCAGATTCTCAACGACTACATTCATCCCTCAGAATCAGATCCAGTCAAACGGCAAAAGTACGTATCGTCCCGTCAGACATCAGTGCCACATTTACCTGACTCTTGCGTTATCTTGTGTTGGTAACGAGCCTCCACAGGTTTTCATGGGTGCGGTTGCCAGATTTCAAGATGCATTTTCTACCCGGTCTTTTACTTGATCTTCACAAACTGGCCACCTTGAGCACAATTTAATACAATAAAACAAACTACTTATATACTGGATTTTAACGAGCTCCATTGAGATATTCTGCTCAAATGAAAGTGTCTTATAGCCAGTCTGTGTTTTCAACATTTTCTGCGACTAAATCTACAGACAAATCTTCTAAATCTAAACTCTAATCTTTTGCCGTTTCATGTTTGGTATCCGCTATTTTTGACCAAAGCAATATTACAGCGACCAAAGACTCGTTATGTTCGGAGATATGTTGTTTATGTTTGGAGGCCTGCTTTGCAGAGCGCGCTCTTGAAGGGTTGCCATGTCCACTTATTATAAGCGTCACTTATTAAAGCAGACATTTATCTGCCTAAAACGGTATCGGTCAATAAAAGCAGTGATCTATCGACCATCAGCGGATTGTTTATGAACACTATTAGTTATCTTTAAAAACACTAGAGGGAGCTTATTTACTATTTTATTAAATGTGTTTGAATAAATCTGTCATGAAGACAAGGTTTTATGAAAAGTACCTAACGTGCAATTGAGCTGTATACAATTGTTTTCATTTGAGTGTTATTAATAGCATTGAATATAATAGTGTTTTTGTTCATTTTAATCTCTAATGTACCAAATGAGAGAGCTGTCTGTATAGTTTAAAGCATTAATTGGGAGGGATTTTTTCCCTTAAGAAAGCTAAAATATCGGTATCGGCAGATATAATTCCGAATAATCGGTTATTGTTATCGGTTGAGAAATTTAGTATCGGTGCATCCCTATTTAAGCGTCTTTGGGCTCATAATGTGATCCACTTTACGCAGCTAATAAAGTAGACAGATGCAGGTTGTAAGATTTTGGTATGTGGCAAATTTCCAAGGTAACGTTTTTGGATATAAGTTTATTTTGTGCTTTGTTTTTATTTGCTGTTTTTTATAGTAAGATCTGGCAACCCTAATGAGTCAAAACACACCTCGTTCACTGTGATTTCACAACTCTAATGCACATTTAAATACGTCATTAGCAACTAGTTGTTCAGTTTGGCTCCATGCACACTATGTAGAATTTCTACAAATGCGGCTGCCATTAATTCGGTCGTACAATGCAGTCGTCACTCCGTAAATGACTGAACTGTATGCATACAGAACAAGATTAAACACTAAAAGATGAATTAACAACTGAATTTAGCCGCAGCACATACAGGGCCTTGTTCACCTGTTGAACCCGCCATCGAAACAAGCTCCAACTGCAGAAAAATGCACACGTGTCGATGATGACGAACAGTCAATTAACGCTGAGCTGACATCTGATCGTGGCGTGTGACATTTTCACATTTCTTGATCGTCTGCTTTTCATTTGGGATGTTTAATGTGATCTCTGACTTTTTACGGCTGAATTGTGGCGTAAGTGCAGCGTTGTCAGTCAGTGAGATTGCGTCTGGCCCTTTTCGGCGGTTTATTGATGTCAGACTCACAGGGAAAACTGGGACAGATTCATTTTTTTACTTTTCCACAAAATGCAGTAATGACTTGACAATTTACGTAATGAAGTGGAGCAATTTCTCTGTATTGTTTCTTCATGGAATGGTTTTAGGGCCATTTGGATCAGCACATCATAATTATGGCTTGCAGATCAACAAAACGTCTGTAAATGCCGAAATGAAGCTGCGGTTTGGAGTTAGAAATAAACTCTTTACAGTGTGATAATAAGCCACAAAATCAACACTAGAATAGAGTTGGGTGTCTTTTGCTCTAAAATCCAGGCATCTTTCAGGGAGGGTTTGATAGTTGTGTAAATTATTGTGAAAAGAAATGTTGACGTTCAAAATCTAAAGACTTTTACCCTGGAGATCAGTGCTGATTCATATTATTCCATAACAGAAACTCATTAAGCATGTACAGACGAGTCAATTAAAGAGGTGGAATATTATCTTTAAAGGAATAGTTCCTCCAGAAACTATCATTTGCTGAAAGTTTATTCGTACTCAGGCCATCCAAGATTAGGATGAGTTTGTTTCTTCAACAGATTTGGAGAAATGTGTCTCAGCAATGGATGCTCTGCAGTGAATGGGTGCCGTCAGAATGAGAGTCCAAACAGCTGATAAAAACATCACAATAATCCACACCACTCCAGTCCATCAGTTAAATGATTACATTTTTATAAATTCAGTTGATTATATATTGTTTTTGGTTTAATTAAACCATTAAAATGGAATCCAGAAAAATGAAAATGGAAAACATGGAATTTGGGGGAAATGTCATTTTTGTTAAACCTTTAATACATTTTTGTTAAATTGTTCAAATTTCATGATTTTAATTGATTAGACATGCTTTTTGATGATTAAAAGTGAATCCAAAAAAATTAAAACTGAAAAAACTGACCCTAAAAATGTAATTTTTGTTAAACCTTGAATAAACTATTGTTTAATTGTACAGGTTTTATTATTTCAGTTACTTTTTGTTAAACTTTTTTTTTTTTTTTTTTTTGAGTACTAAAATTAAATCCAGAAAAAAAATAAATGGGGGGGGGGGGGGGCGG
>JAFVLL020022102.1:68339-80694 GCA_021397915.2 Tor tambroides
TTAAACATTAAGATTTGTACTCATAGAAATTACTAAAGTAGTCAAACCTGTTCATTAGAAGGGGGTGCCAATACTTTTGGCAATATAGTGTGTATTGAATATCATCAATAGGCTGGCTTTTTCCTCTTTGACTTTGTTTGTGTTGTTTTTGGCAGGTATCTGGAGCTGGATCTGAAGAAGAGTCTGCAGGAAAACCTGATGCATAAGACCATCGTGGAATACCCAGAAATCTTTGTGGTTCTGAAGGAGCACAGTCAGGAGTACCTCGCTCGCAGACCGGGTACAAAACACACACTCCATCACACAAAACACTGTCCAAACGTCTCTGAACACACACTAATACTGAACACAAACACACACCGCTGAGCCTGCAGTCTCTGCAGAGCCTCAGGAGCTGAGGTTTGCTCATATTTCACCCCAAAATCAAATGTTTGTTTGTATTAAAAATAATATAGGCCTATTAGAAATTATAAATGATGTTATCATTTATAATACTTTGTATAAGGAACAAAGTTTTGTTTGTTTGTTTTTAAATAATATTGAGGAATAATTTTCATGACAATTAAGCATATTTAACCCCCATTTTTATTTCACTCGTTTTAAATACTAAATACTAGAAAATTGTAGTCATATATTATTATTATTATTATTAAGCATATTTACTCAACATTCTCTTTTTTACTTTTTTCGTAAGTGAAATGTTTTAGCAATTGCTAAATTTATTTATTTATTAATTCATTCATTCATTGATCCAATGTTAAACGTATTAAATAATAATATATGTGACCCTGGACCACGAAACCAGTCATAAGGGTCAATTTTTTTTAAATTGCGATGTATGCATCATCTGAAAGCTGAATAAATAATCTTTCCATTGATGTATGGTTTGTTAGGATAGGACAATATTTGGCTGAGATACAACTATTTGAAAATCTGGAATCTGAGGGTGCAAAAAAATCTAAATATTGAGAAAATCTCCTTTAAAGTTGTCCAAATGAAGTCCTTAGCAATGCATATTACTAATCAAAAATTACGTTTTGATATATTTATGGTAGGGAATTTACAAAATTTCTTCATGGAACATGATCTTAATATCCTAATGATTTTTGGCATAAAAGAAAAATGCATATTTTGACCCATACAATGCATTGTTGGCTATTGCTACAAATATACCCCAGCAACTTAAGACTGCTTTTGTGCTCCAGGGTCACATATCATTAATTATAAATGATGAATTATTCTTATTTTACTTTATTAAACTTTGCTGCAATTTTAGTCATTTATTCATATTCTCAATGATGATTGTCATTACTGTAAAATTTTACTTATATTAAATTGGGCAGTGTGTTTAATTGTCATAAAACTTATGTCATAATGCAAAATAATAAATATAAGTGGTCTAAAAAGCATGGTTCATTTTCTGTAAGAAAAAAAAAGTCATTTCTTTCCTGTGATGGGATGAAGCGTGTTCTCCAAACCTCATACGTTCTCGTACAGACTCTCTCTTCTCAAACAGGCCGGACTGACCAAACATCCACTGAAAAAAGCCCAAGTTTCTGTTAGCAGCCATCCAACACATCTAACTGTCTTCACATGCTAATTGAGTTATGTAAGGCATTGCTGCCGACGGCTCTGATAGAGATGATGTGCTAGAGACTCTCACGCAGCGCTAATAACCTCAGCTCGGTGCGCTTATAACCTTAACCAGTTACCTGCCCCTAAAGATGTTTATAGAGAAGCAGAGGCACTTCTTCCACACACACACACACACATACTCACACACACACACACTATACACACACACACACACTTGTATGCAGAACATGTGTGCTGTTTCTTCTGTTCGTTGCGTAACCCTGCTCAGCGAGAGAAAACGGTCCATCGGAGCCGAGCTGCGGGGGTCTAGCTTTCACTGGAGTCTGTTCTTAGATAACAATGTGTTTACCTAACCTATGATCTAATTACTTTGGTATATAACGTCTGAATGAAGCAGATTCTGCATCAGCTGTTGTCTCTCATGTACTACAGCTGTAAATCAGAGTGAATCATGAAATGATCTGACAAAAAAATATGATCTTTCTCAAAAAAATTGTTAGATGTATTAATTATTTTAGATTTGTTTATTTTAATAATTTTTTTAATTTATTTTAATTATATGTTTTTGTTTATGTAGATATTTAATTATTTCGAAAGTTATTTATATATTTAAACATGATTTAAATTTATTTTTTAATTTAATTTTATTTTATTTATTTATTTTATTTTTATGCATTTATGTATTTTTATTTATGTATTTATTTTTACACTGATTTTCCATAAACGTTTTCCACGGACGCCTAGCACTCCCTTGCTAGGTGTATTATTTATTTATTTTAATCAATTTTTTTCTTTATTTGTTCAATTTAATTTTTATTTTATTTATGTCAGTCGAAATTTATTTATATATTTAAGTCTATTCTTTTTATTTTAACCAAATTTATTTATATTTATTTATTAATTTTTTTTTTTTTTTTACAGTTTTTAAAACATTTTTTCCACTGCTTTTCTCTAAACATTTCCACAGACCCCCTCACACAGTGTTAATTAATCACTGTCTTATTTCTATTACTTACACCATGCATTTTTTCTCCTTCTAGAGCGTCCCAGTGCTGTCCAAAGCATTGCATCAGTGAACATCACCAGACCGTCATGTTCCCCGGCTGAAACGCTTTCAGAAGCTCCTGTGCATGTGGCGAAGAAGCCAAAAGCCTCAGAGGACGATGAGCTGGAGGAAGGAGAGATCCGAAGTGAAGAAGAGGATGGAAGCACTGAAGATGATGATGGTGTCAGTGATGACACTGAGAAGAAGATACCTGTAATGCAAGATGATGAGGAAGATGACAGTGATGAAGAAGAGCTTCAGGGAAACCAGAACCTAGAGGTGGAGATGAAGGACTGTCCTCCTCATAACAGTGTTCAGGACGCTCAGGTGGATGATGGGAACCAAAACAAAGAGGTTTCAGTGAACATCACCAGCAAAACTGAAGAAACGATGATGGTTTCTCAAGGTCCTGAAGAAGCTGACAACACCGAGACTTTCACTGATGATGGCAGAAGTCTGTGTGAAGACGATAAGTTTGATGTTTCACCTCACAAATCTCAGAAAATCATCAATTCCAGCGCTAGACTTCCAGAAGATGATGGTGTTCAAGAGAAAAATGTCCTTAATGGTGCAAATCATGACAAAGAAGGACAGACTGACTCCTGCATCGCCAGTAGTCAGAGTTCACCATGTAAACAATCAGAAACAAATCAAATTGAAGGCCAGGAAAACATGCATGGAGATAACACTGGTGTTTATTCCAGTGCAAGTGAAAATCAGGCTAATATGTGATCGCAAAGGTCCTGATGTTTATACAATGTTATCAAATCCAGCACCCGATAACCAGACAATAGCAGATAAGGCTTCAGATAGGGACAGTAGCAATAATGGTTGCGAGGCGATGGACTGTTTTGAGCGCTGATAAGTGATATCAGACGTCACTGTGTTCATGGAGACGGACAAACGCTGAACATTCCTCATATAATATAACAATAACGCTGTTATTTACTGCAGAAAAGGAGTTGCAGATGTTATATTTCTGTTATGAAATCCAGATCATGTATACTGTGGAATTTGTTAATCTGTGCTTTCATTATGTGCCTTAGAAGGTTTACTTTGATTGACAGACTTATGGCATGAGTCTATGTATTTATGTGACAGTATTTTTATGCCATGTTCCTTTTTAATAAACTTCTGAATCTCTTTGCGACTGATGCCAGTTCTGAGTCTCTTTTGTTTGTGATTTTTTTTTTTTTTTGTGCACACTTAAAAGAATAGTTCAGCCAAAATTGTAAATGCTGAAAATGTGCTCCAGCCATCCGAGATCCTCTGCAGTGAATGGGTGCCGTCAGAATGAGTCCAAACAGCTGATAAAAACATCACAATAATCCACACCACTCCAGTCCATCAGTTAACATCTGGAGAAGACAAAAGCTGAAACAAATCCATCAAGATGTTTTTAACTCAAATACGAGTCCATAATTCATAATAACTCTTCCTCCAGTGAAAAAGTGTTGTGGTCTGAATCAGGAGAGAAATCTGCACAGATCAAGCACTGTTTACAAGCCAAAACAGCTCTAAACAAATATGTGGCTGGATTTTGATGTGAGAGACAACAGGAGATGCACTTTTTCACTGGAGGAAGAGTTATTATGGATTATGGTCCATTGGATTACTTGTGGATTATTGTGATGATTTTATCAGCTGTTTGGACTCTCATTCTGACGGCACCCATTCACTGCACACATCCATTGGTGAGCAAGTGATGCAATGCTACATTTCTCCAAATCTGATGAAGAAACAAACTCGTCTACATCTTGGATGACCTGAGGGTGAGGACATTGACAGCACATGTTCAGTTTTGGCTGAACTACTCCTTTAAATTCCTTCAGATGTGTGTGTTACATCATTGTTCTCATTTTTTAGTGATTATACCTGCTGGGAACCTGGCTGTGATTAAATACTTGCTTATTGGATACAGTATGTACTTACATAATTATACAAAGCCGTTGTATATTACACACTTATGATAGAAACAGTATGTGAAACAATAATGCACTAACCATTATTTACCTTTTTCCATCAGGACCTCACTGTTCAGTTCATTCTTGCATGTGGAAGATTGCATTTGGGATGCAGTTTTCCATGTAGGGCATTACTTATTAAATTTTGGTACTGTACTTCCACCAAACAGACTTATTTTATTTCAGTTAGTTGCAAAGGCAACATTTCAAATTTTCATTCAAGTTTTTTTAAAGTAAAGTTTTTCATCTAATATTTATATTTTATGATAAAGCTTTATTTCAATTAGTGAAATGATTTTTAATAGCTTTCGTTTAAGTTAACAATAACAACATAGCCTTGATTTTCTCCCAAAGTAATTAATTGTATTGTGTCTCCATATAAATATGGCTCAAAAGCAAGAGGGGCTGATGACAAGTCAAGTCATTTCAGAGGTGGAGCGTAATGTTTTGGGGGGGGTTTTCACTACAGAATGAAGTGCACTGATGAATCATTCAAAGTAAGACCAGGAACATTTTGTTCATTAGCCTTCATGTTGACTGTAACATGTTTATTAGTATATTGGAGAGCACGAGCTGGTTAGAGTTGAAGTGTTTTCTATCTCTGGACTCCAGCACAATGTGTGTTTGCACCGGATGTGTATTTTTAGGGCACTGAGAGCGTGTTCTGCCCATCACGGGTGAGATGAAGCTGTTTAACGCTAAAAGGATCACCGCAAACAGGAAGTACAGCACAGGAGTGCTGCTGTGATAAGTACGTTCTGACCTCGTGTTACTGCTGAGTGTTTTTTTCTGAGCCAGCGGGAGAAAAGCACACTGTGCCAGGGCCGTAACCACCTTAGGTAATGAGGGGGACAATTAAAGGGTTACTCCACCCCAAAATGAAAATTCTGTCATTAATTACTAACTCTCATGTCGTTCCAAACCCGTAAGACCTCTGTTCATCTTTGGAACACAAATTAAGATATTTTTGATGCATTCTGAGACATCTCTGAGCCTCCCATAGACAGCAATGTAATTATCGCAATCAACATCCAGAAATGTAGCAAGGAGTTTGGTAAAATAATCCATGTGACATCCATAATTTTACGAAGCTACGAGAATACTTTTTGCATGCAAAGAAAACAAAAATAACGTCACCATAGCGCCATTTTGGAGAGTATCCACTAAATGTAAACGGCGTATGCTGTTCTGTGTCAGCCGCACCACATGGTTACGTTTTCTACGTTTATTTACACTTTGATTTGAACGAAAACAGCGTATCCTGTGGTGTGGCTTATTTTTGTTTTCTTTGCGTACAAAAAGTATTCTTGCAGCTTTGTAAAATTATGGATGAACCCCTGATGTCACATGGATTATTTTACCAATCTCCTTGCTACGTTTCTGGACGCTGATTATGTTAATTACATTGCTGTCTATGGAGTGTCAGGCAGCTCTCAGAATGCATCAAAAATATCTTAATTTGTGTTCCGAAGATGAACGGAGGTATTACGGGTTTGGAACGACATGAGGGTGAGTAATTAAACAAAATTTTAATTTTGGGGTGTAGTGACTCAGTCCCCCAATAATTAGAAATGAACAAATTCTTAAGGCCATTGCACACTGAGTCCGAAATTTTCGCATGCGTTTTTCCGTTTTTTCGTATTCCCCATCCTTTCCTATCAAAATGCATGCAACGGATGCGAAAACGCAGAAAATCGAACCTGATCCAAATATTTTTTGATGGACAAAAGTTTAGGAAGCAGTGTGCAAACGTGAGTGACACAATGTGAGGTCGTATTTATTTTTTAATGTGCGAAAATTTCGGACTCAGTGCGCAGAGACCTTTAGGATGACGAAAAGGTTTAAAAGTTACGTTTTTAGGCCGCTCAGCCTCAGCGGTCTGACAGCGTTCGTCAGTGTCAAAATGATGGCCAATCAAATCAAAGTAGGCGGAGTTTTCTGTTCACGGAAGCTGAGCGCGAATTCTGGCGGGAAGCGTCAGTTTTACCGTTAAAAGAGAGCAAGGTAAGAAGTAGCGAAACATTTAATATTTCACGAATATTTTGCGATTGAAATGTGAAACTAACAACAGTAATATCTAGTGATGCAAATTACTCTACTTTTTTCTCAAAAATGTCCTTTTTGAATTGAAAATATGGTATCATTTATGTGATTCGTGTAGCTCCTTACTGAATGTGATGATGAGACAGAAACGTTTTGGGTTTTCGATTCATATTAGGCATACAAATGAGAGTGAATGTGTACAAATATTATTTGCAAACAGTTCAAAATGCTTCCCAGCTCGATTTCACTGCTCTGGTTTACTGAATGAGTGGCTACATCTGATTTAGCAGACAGATGAACCACACCCTCAGTGACAGACAGGCCACGTTTTGTTTTCTAGTACACTGGGTCCTGAAAAGTGCTCTGCTTTAATTCAGACCAGAGATTTGTGTTGTTTTAGCGTAAACTTAGCATTTCTCTGTGAGTGTATATTTGCCAACAGAACACTACGATCTTGACATCGCTTCGTTGCAAAGAATCCCAAACAAATGCGGCTTGTTTGAAGGTCTGAGAAACTCAAGAGGCTTTGAGAAGTTTGCATGGTTTTTGTTTACAGTGTTTCAGAATCAACTTGATTTAGTTTCTCAAATATGTGGCTTGGACGTGGCATTGTGTGTAATTGCATTTTAACGAGACATGATTGGTGACACCCAATGTCCACATACTGGCCAAATACCCAGAGTTTCATTTGTTTTTTTTTTGTGGTTTTTTCCCCCATGTATTTTGCCTTTTTTTTTTTTTTTCACCATTGCATAAATTAAATAGCCAAAATGTGCTCTTTACTGTTTTGTCTTGCTTTTTTAGAAAAAAAATCAATTACAAAACAACAATTTAAAAATATTTATTTAACACTGAACCTTTTTTAACATTCTAGCAGACATTATACCAGCAAAACACAATTTAACTTAAAATGTAAGTTAATAAAATAAAAATATTTTTTGGCCATTTTTGAGACCCCCTTCTTCAATCAGGCATGTGATTGACCAAAGACAAAAAAGAAGGAAAACTGAAGACTGAAAAACTGAGCAGCAAATAAATCAGCATATTAGAATTATTTCTGAAAGGTCCTGTGACACTGAAGTAATGATGCTGAAAATTCTTAATAATAATAATTTAACAACAGTTAAATTACAATATTGCCATTTACGAATGTTGATGGAGTTCTTGCTTTTTCTCAGCTTTTATTTTGGCCTCATTGCTTCTTTTTGTTGACCATAGCAGATTTATAAATGATTCTCATTACGAATTTGGGAAGATGTTTGTTGCACTTATCGCATTGTCACATCCATGCCTTGTAAAAATTCATAAAAATGTTACTGAGCAACTGACGAGTAACTGACACTGTTTCAGTGCAGATTTTCCTTGCACTTTGAACTTTGAACCCTGGCTAACAAGCTCATGCAGCGCTGTCAGAATACAGGACATGCAATTTGTGCGTGTATTAGAAAACATAACATTCTGCAGTTTATTTACTAATTATTCAAGGCAATTTTGTGATTTCAGTCATTATACAGTAACCAGAAACTACCACCCCTTCCTCTTCTCATCGAAGACATGCGATACCATACTAGACAGTCTCTTGCTGTCGGTGCTTATAAAGATTTTTGCGTCTTTCTCTGACAGTTTTAAATACTTCCACACTGCCAACATTTTTGCTACATCATAAAGAGTGCATGCCTCTCACTCTACGCTGGCTGCTATTTGATCACGTCACCAAAATGTTATTGTTCGGTACAATTTATTCGGTCTTTTCGCTTATCTGCGGGAGCTTAGTTTTTTTTTTTTTTTTTTGCTTTTTTTGACCAAATAATTTAGGTTCCGAACATTCGGTGCATCCCTACTTTTAATATTACTAGAGTTGATTTCAACAAATCCTGAATATTAAATATTAAATTAAAGTAAATGAGTTCTGAATGGTTGTTAGTGGGTTGCTAAGATGTAACGAAGGAGTTCTGAGCAGTTTTATGTTGCAGAGCAGTTTTATGTTGCAAAGCAGTTCTGAATGGTTCTTAGTGTGTTTCTAGGGAGTTGCTAAATCATCCTTAAAAAAAAACTGCATAGCAACACATTAACAACCAATCAGAGCTCCTTAGCAGCTACATAACAACCAAACACCTTCAGTAACTACCCTGATTCTGATTGCTAGGTAGTTGCTGAAGGTGTTTGGTTGTTATGTAGCTGCTAAGGAGCAGCAACACACTAACAACCATTCAAAACTCCTTAAAAACTGCCTAGCAACACACTAATAACCGATCAGAACTCCATAGCAACTCCCTATCAACCAAACACCTTCAGCACCTGCATAGCAACACACTAAAACCATTCAGAACTCCTTAGCACCTGCCTAGCAACACACTAACAACCGATCTGAACTCCTTAGCAACTGCATAGCAGCACACTAACAACCATTCAAAACTCCTGGGGAACTGAATAGCAACACATTAACTGTTCAGAATTATTAAGCAGCTGCATTGTAACGCTCTGGCAACCACTCACAGTTACTTCAGTCTAGTTTTTTTTGTCTCTGTTGTCTTTACAGTGCATGGCTGTCTTTCTAACAACATCCCATAATGATCTACTATCAGTGACATGACCATGAATTTGCATGCATTCTTCTGAAAGAAGCGTTCTTGCTCTTTGATTACACTGGAGAATATCGGTCATGGACTCGTCGTCTGTTGTTTGGCAATCAGCTCGTGTTCTTGCCCAATATGAGTACAGTCTGTGCAGCTGGTCCTCTTCATAAAGCACCTATTGTCTGTTTGTTTTAGTCATGATGTTCAGAATTGACCTATGATCATCATCCTATACTAATAACTGCTGACTAACTGATCCACATTACAGTTTATTCTGACCCACTTGCATTTGGTTTTACATGCAATTCATCTAGTTTAGTTGCTTTTAAGTGACTTGAACTCTGAATATCCCTCACAAATTTGATGCCACGGATTATTTTTCCTTTAACCTTTGAAATGTTTTTCCTTTAACATTAAAAAAAAAAAAAAAAGTGCAAAAAAAGTTTAGGTTTACAGTTAAAAAAAAAAAAAAAAAAAGTACTCATTTTTTAACATTTCATGTAAAATGAATATTTTACAAAATATTTTGGAATTGCTATAAAAATCAAAGCTGCATGTCAAACTAATTTATGTTCCAAATTTGAAGTTGGTATTACAAAAATTGAGGTTCCTGGCTGGGAGATTTTGTTTAGGAGCTATACCAAAAATAAACTGATTTTTTTAATGTATTTTCTTCTCACATATTTATAAATTTCTTTCACAATGTTACTTCTATCACAAAATAACCACCAAATATGGATCCTTAAGACTTCAGGCCTTTCCAAGGATATGTGTTTTGTCAAAATGATTTTGTCATATGACACTTGACACTGCCCACTAGGGGGAGGAGCCTGCTAAAAGGATTCAAAGCACCATTTCTATGGTAATGCAATGTTCGAAATGGTTTTCACAGGATGAATTTTCAGTGTTTACGCTTTCAAATGATACATAATTTAGGATAATAGCGAGATGCTGACATTTAACAGGTTAAAGGGTTAGTTCACTCAAAAATGAAAATTCTGTCATTAATTACTCACCGTAGCTTCGTAAAATTACGGTTGAACCACTGATGTAACATGGACTATTTTATCGATGTCCTTACTATGTTTCTGGGCCTGGGAACATTCCAGTTGCATTTCGGATTTCATCAAAAATATCTTAATTTGTGTTCCAAAGATGAACGAAGGTCTTACGGGCTTGGAATGACACAAGGGTGAGCAATTATTGACAGAATTTTCATTTTTGGGTGAACTAACCCTTTAATGTCCTTATTTCTATATAAACACAAATTTGTTACCAAAAAGCCAGCCAGTTGGATTAGAGCTGTTTATTTCAGTCATTTTAGTGTGCATCAGGTTTGCCAAATTTGGCAGGCCTGTAGTTGTTACAAGCATTTGTAAGTAATCTCATGTCACTGTGGAGTTGAATCCATGTGTTTTCTGTTCATGGAGTTGAAGAAAACACCCAGGGACCATCTCAACATGGCTCTCCAATGCTTTTCAACAGACACTAACGGTACTAACGCTTTATTTCCCCATCAAAGAATGCTTTGTTTGAGCAGATAAACAGACATTTATGCCTCCTTGGACTCGCCGCTGACGCCTTCTCTGGAGCGTGGGCTGATTTTCGTTAAGTTCTTCATTAGCGCTTATGTAAGCTGTCTGCGGCATGTCGTCATTGCTTATATCCAGCGCCTGTGTGAGATGAGGTGTCTGTCATGGCTAGTTAAGTGCTCTTATAGTAACTATTCCCCATCCTATGCCTTTGGCAGCACACCTCACACACCCGTTTACATCACTACTTGAGTGTGTGTCTTACTCAAGCTATTCATCATTTTACATGTATTCTCTCCAGCATGTTCCTGAAGCAGTGGACACATGGATATTCAATTTCCCAAATCGTATGTCTTGTTGAAAAGAGGTGTGCTCTTATTTTAAGTGATCAGATGCACTATTTTGACCTGCTGGGCCATAAAACAGATGAAAAAATCCCACAGATGCACATTAAAGAAGGGACCCGAGCCAAATCTAGATATCAGGGATTTGGACTAGTGAGCAACACCCTAGCAACCTCCTAGCAACACACTAAAAACAACTCAAAACACCATAGCAACCACAAAACAATCCTTGGATAATATTGCCTCATGGCAGTAAGTTTTACACTCATATTAATAGTTTACATTTTGCCTTTTTAGCAAACCGATGCTTTACAAGATATAAATTTGCTATTGGCTCATACTGTTTTGGAAATATTTCAAGAGTTAAAGAGAGAGTCCACCAAAAATGAACAGTCTATGTTTTATTCACCCTTATTTCGATCAAAACCTGCATGTCTTCTGCAGAACATTGATATTTAGAAAAATGTTTTGTCTATACATTGAAAATCAGTGGGGTCCAATGTTGTTCGGATCTTAACGTTCTTCAAAATGTCTTCTTTTGTGTTAGCAGGAGACCACATAATTAGTAAATTATGACATAATTTTCATTTTTAGGTGGACTGTCACTTTAAAACATAGCAGCAGTTCTGTATTTGGCCACTAGGGGTCATCAGTTAGATGACGGACAGGTAAAACTTGAATGAGGAACACCACTGAAGAGGACAAGAGACCTCATGACTGAAAAAAGATGCGTATTAAACTTCTCTTATGAACGGACCTTAAATCCCAATCTGTCAACACTTTATTCCTGCTAAAAGACTTAAATGCACCAAGTGCATGTAGGTTTGTTGAAGCTGTTTGTTTCATTCCTATCAGATGTCAAAATAAATTTTAAAAAAGCATAACAAATGGCTCTGCATTCATGATGCTTAGTGGAAAACCATTCAAATGACTTGACAGTTTTCATTTCATTTGACTATATCAGTGTTATCTGTGTTGTTTATTTGTGTCTTTTTTAGAAGCTAAACTGCTGCTGGTTTTGTCTGCAGAGTCATATCGCAAGGAAACGTCTGGATCGCTGTCCTACTCCGATAGAAACTGCTTTTTCAACTTTTTTGCCTTAAAGGCCTCCGTGGTGTGATATAACCATCCGTTTGTGTTCCCATCATCCTTTGGGATGTCATAAAGCTGAACTTGCTCTAGGGCAGGATCTCTGTTCTTTCAGAAGTGGCATATTTTTAGCAGGATGGCCCAAACCGAACAAGCTGCTTCCAAA
>JAFVLL020022103.1:0-11405 GCA_021397915.2 Tor tambroides
AGTAATAATACTGTAAACCTTTTTACAGTATTTTACTGGCATCCAGCTGCCAGTAAGTTACTGTAAAATTTACAGTAATCTTTTTACAGTGCATATGCGTATCGCCTTTATGTATGTTGACCTTATGCACAAAATACACACACCATTGGCAAGTGGGGATCATGGCTTTGACTCTTTGAGAAATATTTGGAGTTATGTTTGGGGTACTCAATCAAAAATAGTAGCTATACACTTTAAAAAATGAAGGTCCTTTATGGGCATTAATGGTTCCATGAAGAACATTTAACATCCATTGAACCTTTCCACTGCACAAAAGGTTCTTTATAGTGGAAAAAGGTTCATTCAATTATTAAAATGTCCTTCACACTAAGAAAGAAGAAAAAAAAAAAGGAATCTTTTAGGAAATGTTCACTGATAAAAATATTAAAACACATCTTCTATGGCATCACAGTAAAAACACAATTTTGCAAGTGTAGTATTAAAAACGTATTGAATTTTACTTCGATATTTGTATGAAATGTATATGTTGCTTGCAAAATGTGTTATTTTAGCAGATCTTGTGAATGTGTCACCTGAAATGTACAGTGACTTGTACCTGGAGCAGAAAGGTTGACATTGTGTTTTATTTACATGCTTTATATATGACAACATGCTTTATATACATATATAATAAATTATTATTTTTATATTTATATGTGTATTGTACACACGTTCTCATATAAATGTGAATATATGGTACATGTTCAAATATATTTACTTACACGTACCATATTTTATTACATGTACATCTATTATAACCAATATTATCACATAATGTCACATTTTTTAATATATGAAAAGCAGCAATTCCTTATGTGTTATTCAGCATACTGGAATATGTTAATATTCAGTATTTTTTCAATATACAATAAAAAAAATATGCATAAGATATATTTCCATAATTTGTACTCTGTCAGAAAATGTAAATGTTCTAACCATGCACCAAACATGGTTAACATGGTTAACATGGTTTGTGGTTAACTTGCAGATAATTTGCTGCTGCAAAAAAAAATTACTCAAAGGTTTTTGTGAGACAACTGTGACGATAAAAAAGAAAGATGAGCACACACACAATGTCAGGTACAAACTTGAGTACAATGATCCCTCCTGAGCAGTCAATACTTATTCCATCAGGGCCTGTCAGGTGACTTCACAGTCTGAGAGGAAAGGACACAAAAATGTGATCAACGCACTGCAATTGACTAACAGTACAGCACGTATTTCTGCTGCAAACAGCCTAATTCACAAAGTAATAGGGATCTGTCTTTGAAATCCTATTTCCTTCTGTTCAGACACTCAGCACGTCTGCTTCTGCCAAAAGAGCTTTTTACAAGAATAACTTCAGATAGCTGCACACGATTGTATGTCAAAGCGATTCTCCACACTAGACAAAGTCTGTAATTATAAGGAGGTTGGACATATAGTGCAAGAAGCCACCTTCTCGCCACACAGTTCTGTGGTATACAACACTTCCATGCTTGTTTTTTTTGATTTCCTCTCTTCCTGGACTTCTGTAGTAAACACAATGTCAATATTTGATTAATATGCCAGAAAAGCCAACATGCCAAAAATGGAATTGCGTTTTTTTCCCCCCCTCACAAGATAAACAGTTGAAAGTGACAGATTTTTCAATAGCCAGAGCGAGAAATCAAATGGAAATCTTCCTCTTTTCAATATTCCTCAAAAATAATTGCCTTAGCATCCATCAACTTCCTGTCCCTCCTCATCACATGCATTCAGACGCGCACCCTGCCCCCAGAAACATCGGAAATTCTGCTTAACACGAGCAAGATCGTAACGGGAAAATCTGAGTGAAACAATATCCAGCTTTATAATGATATCACATTCCCTTTGAAGGACGAGCAGTTTTGAGAAGTGCTGTGATGTTGAGGGTCTAGATTGGGCCCCTAGTGTAAAGGCCCTCATAAGCAGCCCTAACCGCCTGCGTTTGACACACTCTATGACCTGCGGTGAGGAGAAAGAGTGAGACGTTCTGTATTTTAACGCCAGATGCCATATCCGTTCCTCAGACATGTTCTTTAAAGGCCGTCTAGGAAGGAGTTAAATTATTGATGTGAAATGGCATGCTGGATTTCATCTGGTGCCTGCTAATTAGATTGTAATTACGGGGGAGCTTTGTGAGACTGTCTGCTCTGATTAGAAACACTTTTGTGGCCTGATCCTCCTGACCTTTCCTTTAAAACTTCAGCTACTCGAGATTAACAGCAAGCATCAGGGGTAAACGCTCAACAAATGAAGGTGTTCTGGATGAAAGATAACACAAAGGCTCATCTATATGCAGCAAAACACTTCTCAGCATCAAAGCGAGTCATTATATCACAGGATCACTGCTCTGGTCCGGTTTAATCGCCGGGAAGTTTGCAGATAAAAGGTTGTTTGTGCAAGAATCCACAGAAGAACCAATAAGCTTAGGTTCAGTGTTATAATCTTCATACCTGCAGTACTCGACCACATTGAGACTCAGGACTGTCTACTGTACTTGCTGCTGTTGAACGCTGGCATGATCCAGTTAACAGGGAACGTTCTCACTAATGTTTTTAAAAGTTAGATAAATGTTAGGACAAAACGTTTTTAAAGTAATGTTTATGGAACATTCTTATAACTGTATTATATTTGATAAGATCAGCATTCTCAAAACATCTTTATGATGCTATTTATTCTTGGTAAACAATGTCATAATTCTCAGTATTTGGTAAATATTCTAAGAAAGTGTTTTTTTTTTTAATAACATATTTTGGGTAAAAATAAAGTTAGTAAAATGTTGTAAGAAACTATTTTGTAACCTTTAAATAAAATTCTAAACACAACAAGAAAACTGGACATTTTAACATTCTTAGAATATTAGAAATAAACGTTTAAACAATGTAATGTAGTCTGATGAAAACTGATGAAAAGCGGTCAGAACGTTGCGTTGTTTATTAAAGCGATAAGCCCCAAGAAGCCGTGGTTTACAGTGAATTTATAACAGCTAAGGGGCGTTGTTAAAACCCCTTAGCTGTTATGAATTCACTGTAAACCACCTTCACGGGGCTTATTGCTTTTATAAAACGGTTATTCCACATACGTACTAAGGTTTCACAAAATAAAACAGAGCAAATAAAGTGTAATGATATTAATAAAAACAGTATTCTTCCACCAAACAATGTAGTTCCTCAGAAACGGTTGTGGTTACAACAAAGTGGTTGCCGAGCAACACACAAAGTAAACAAAGGTGTAAGTTTGTAGAGTACTTTACAACAGCTTCGAACGCGGCTCAACCAATCAGAATCAAGGACTGGAACTGGATCTCTTTTGTAAAAATAAATATATATTGTAGTGGTATTATCAGTGTGCGGACATTGCTTTTTTTCTTATTACTGAATGATCTCATAATGTTGAGAAAAACATTCTTAAAACAACATTCTCAGAATGTCCTTATGATGTTATTTGTACTTGATAAAAGTACAATTGATAAAAAGAAGTGTTTTTTGTAACCTTTAAATAACATTCTAATCATAACAGGAAAAAATTGATATTTTAACATTCTTTGAATATTAAAAACCATGAAAAACATTTAAATATGATGTGGTTATGCCATTGTCCTCCCAATATTCCCCTGAGAACATGTCAAGGATTTTTTTTTTTTTTTTTTTTTTTTTTTTGTATGCTATTAAAGCTTTCTGAATTTGCTCCCTTATTTCTAAGGACAACTGCATTTAATTAAAACCTGAATAAGTCAATGTAAATGTCCCAGGTTTGGCTTTCCACCTTGTTAATATATACTAAAGGCAGTTTTAAAATATTAACTCAGTCGGCCAGGGAATCAATTTTGAAGTGACATCACAAAGGGATTTAATTAACACTGATCTTTTTTGTGCTTTACCATCATTTGCTCATATATTCAACACTGTTAAGTAAGATTTCATAGGAAATAAATTAACTTTCAGAATTTTTAAGAAAAATATGTGACAATGGCATCTACATTTAATTTAATTTTAATTATCACACTGTTAGGCAGTAATAATAAGCAATAATAATAAGTTAATAAATTATTTTTCCTGCAAAAGAATACTGAAATCTTGCAATCACTCCCACAACCTTGCAGTGTGTACCAGGGTTATTACTGTTAACCAAAACTAAAACATTATCTTTACTTGAAATAAATTATATATATAAAAATCAAAATATTAAAGGGGACCTATTATGCCCCTTTTTACAAGATGTAAAATAAGTCTCTGATGTCCCCAGAGCGTATATGTGAAGTTTTAGCTCAATATACCCCACAGATAAATTTTTACAGCTTGTTAAAATTGCCACTTTTAGGGTAAGGAGTCAAAACGCTGTTTTGAGTGTGTTACTTAAATGCGTAGTGAGTTTGTTGCTCTTGGAGAAGAGGGCGGAGCTTCAAGAGCTCCAGCTCCATTAGCAGTGCTAGCCTTTGCAAATAAACATTCCACTATTAATACAAGCCTGTTATCTTTACAGAAAACTACTCGGTTTCAAAGTCAGTCATCTGATTATACTGTGCATAATAAATTTGCGTTTATGAATTACACAGATGGGAGCACGGTGGGATAAAAATAACAACATAGCTGGTCTCATGCTATCACAAACTTTATAAGTCCCACTTCTGATTATGAGCTCGAGCGATCGACTCACATTGCTTTCAATATAAGCGATCGACTCACATTGCTTTCATATGCAACTTTTAACTAACGTTACCACAGTCCTATTCACGATCATTCTGGTAGCACTTGAAGGCAGCATCAGTGAAAACACACAAGAGACAATGATAGCTTTAGCAATTAGCCTTACAGAGTGCCAAGAAGCTCTTTCAGAAAGGCAATTTGGAAAACAAACGCATGATACTTTGTCTGAGTTGACGCATCGCACGTAAGTTGGTATTAACTAAACATATTGGGGACGTTAATGATTTTTTCCGGGATATTTCCTTCTGGAAAGTGAATGAATCACAGTGTCCTCGGCTCAGATGAGGGGAGATTATGGCGACTCCAATGTCTATTAGTGCATCCCAAACACAACACTTGTAAAGCCTCTTTGGCTCTGACAGTGTATATATCTCCAGTAATGGGTGGACCCAGCTTCTCACCAGGGCTGTGTTTATGCTAATAGGGCAGAGAGCGTCACAAATGGGCGGGACTTTTTCCCCTCGGTGACGTGAACAGAGGGAGAATCTGAAACAGCTCGTTTGGAGAGACTGTTTATGATTTATTGGTTTTATTAAAAAATGAGTTGGTGGATTTTTAACAGCTGGTTGTTTTCACACACTGCAGCCACACAACTGTGTTCAAACAGCTTATAAAAGTGATTTTTGCATAATGGGTCCCCTTTAAGAAATCAGGGATATATCAGGGATACTAAAGGGCAAATCTGGAATTTGCCAGGCATGGTATGGACTCTGAGCAGGAATGCACCTCCCAGTCAGGAAAAGGCGAAGAGAGGAGAATCTCTCTCCTCTTTGGATCCCCTAAACACACCTGGTCTCCATTATCTGCCAATTTCACAGCCCTGCACCCCCTCACGGGCCAGCCTGGGAACCAACTTCAGCGCTTTCATCCTCTCATCATTAGAGCAGCACGCCCGGGGTCAGGGTCCTGTCCTACAGCCCTCCGAGCGGCAACATACAAAACTGATTTTGGTTAGGGAAAAAAGGAAGGTGGAGGAGGACAAAAAAGAAAGAAATCCGAAACAGGCTGCAGTCTGAGAAGTATTAATAAGTGCAAGTCTTCTACCAATTATTGTATTAAGAATTCTGCTTGGGGTTGGACCTTGTCCCAAAAACTATGTGAAACCTGAAGCCTTACCTCAAAGGGTCTAGAAGAGGAACCCGTCTCTGTCTGTCTGAAACAGACAGTTTATAAGCGACGCTCTGATACAGCTGTAACCCCTTTTGCTCACCATATAGCCTTCAACTGTTTAAAACATACATGAAAAATCAAACCTAGCAGTGTTGGGGGTAATGCATTACAAGTAACGCGAGTTACGTAATCAGATTACTTTTTCCAAGTAACTAGTAAAGTAACGCATTACTTTTTCATTTACAAGAAAATATCTTGCTTTTTCAAATAAATAACGCCAGTTACTTTTTCCCCCATTTATTGATTGACAGCTCTCCTGTCCCCATGTTGAGAGAAATCCTGAGTAAATCTTCTAGGATAAATGTGAACATGCATTAATTCACCTCACTTGCAACAAAAAAACAGATTCAGTATTCCTCAAAATGAGTAAAAACTCTGCAGTGCAACTTAGAATATGACACAAACCAATTAAATGTTAAATAACACAAATATCCTTTATGTATTTAATCCCATTTTATTAACTAATGTCTTTGCTGCTGACCTTCGATGATCCAATTCAACCATACTAACAAGCAAAAATGACTCTAGATGAACATTTTTTATTTCTTTTTTTTATTGCTGAAGTGTGTTGAATTTTCTTCTTGTTCTACTGTACAGACGTGAATTTACCTTCCCTTCAGCCTGAGGCTTATTCATTTCACTTTTGGTGTGAAAGGGCTCTTACGTTTGCCAAAAATAGTTATTTTTTATATTAAAAGCAAACAAGCAAGCCCTTCCCAGATTTAAAAAGAAATGCAAATGTAACGTAACGCATTACTTTCCATTAAAAGTAACTAAGTAATGTAATTAGTTACTTTTTTGGGAGTAATGCAATATTGTAATGCATTACTTTTAAAAGTAGCTTTCCCCAACACTGAAACCTAGTGAAGCAGACGTACATTATGGTCATTTACACATGCACCCACACACTTGGTTTCAAACACGAATATGGCTGATATATGCTGAGCGGTAGATTTATTGGTTATTTTGCTGGCTTTCCCTTCTAAATATACTCCTAAGTGTGACGGCTGGAGACATATGGATCTGCAAGGCCTCTCTCTCATTCACCTCCCTTTCCTTGACGCTTCTCCAGATTATTAACTCTTTCAGGGAGAAACTAACTCTCATTTTGCATTACAGTTTAAAATATGAATCTTCACATTTCATTAATATTCTTAATGTACTTTGGGGGTGGGTTGGGGAGGGGGGTAGCAAATGGGGCATCTTAAATACTTTGCACCAGTTAAAATTGATTTTTTTTGAACATTACTATTCGTTTTATTGAGGGAAATATTGCAGAGTGAGAATTTATGCTATAAGATTAATTTATAAGGTAAAATTTGGTGGTTTTTGCACAGTAAATTGTATGCATACTGTATACGTAAAATGTACGTAGTAACTGCAATACAGATGGGGAAGGCAAAACAAAAAACAAACAATAAATGAATAAATAAATAGTGGAAATCATTGTCAATCATCAGTGATTTTGTGAAACGCACATGCTTAGCTAACACTGATAGATGCAATGTAGGTGGGGAAAGCAAAAAAATAAAAAATAAAAATCCTTTTATATTTGGTGCTTTTGTGGAATTCACATATTTAGCTAACACTGACAAAGTAAAAACAAACAAACAAAAATATGAAATAATAATAATAATAATAAAACAAATAGTGTGCTTATTTGATGAATGTTATTTGTATATGAATACATATCTGTTGCAATGACAATTTTCAGGATCTTTCCATTCAGATAGAAACTTGAACTTAGACTAGAAGTGTCAAAACTAAATGAAAAGCCCATTTTGACTTAACTTTTAATAATTTTTAGTTTCCATTTAGAACATTTACATTGTATAATTTATATTCTTTTATTACAACCATTTAAAACAAATAATCTGCAATATTTATTTTGTTTAAATTAAAAGAATTACACAAAATCCCATAAAGGGGAAACAAAGCTAAATGGCTAACTAAAAAGTTCCACTTGAATCAGAAATATATTGATTTGGATAAAAATTAAGCAATATATTGGTGTAATAATCAATAAAATGTACTTTTACACATTTAAACTTGAAGCCCCTTTTGTTTTGTGGTCATTTTAGGGAACAACCTCAAAATGACCTTTGACCCAAAACATGCTATTCAAACCCACACAGATTTTTCTTTGATAATTTGTTACCCATTCACGGCAATATAAATGCATGTCTGAAAGACATTGTATTTTTTACATGTGAAAGGGTTAACCATTAAAGCTCTTTACCAGACCCATCTGAGACAAATCTGAGAAGCACATTGACTGGGACACCCCAAGAGAAGAAGGAAAAAGAGCGTACATGGTCCTCCCATTATCATTTTTGCATGGGAGAGAAAGAAAAAACAAACAGTAATGAAGTGTAATGGTCCACTCTCTCACGGCACCATATAGTTTCACTCCCATAAATCTTAGCAAACATTTCAGGAGTTAAAAAAAAGTTTTGCTCTCTCACAGAGGCCCGAGAGAGCTCTCTGCATAACGTTACTTTGAGGTTACCGAGATGACACCTGGAGCACAACTTTGAAGTGAAGTAAGACTATCCCTCCGTTTCTGTTGAAATGATATATCAGGTATTGAAGAAAAGAGGAGGCTGGAGGAGTGAGGGAAGGAGAGGGCAACCAAGAAGGAAGAGCAAGGGAAAGTGAGAGAGAGGGAGAAAAGTACAACCACATTCCCTGCACATATTCTCCTCATTACCAGAGAGAGGGAGCCGATCGCTCAATTATTGGCTGCCGTCACAGGCTAATATTCCTGCCTGTCAGCCCTGATTTTTGCTCGGTTTTGCTCAGACTCCTTCTGATGGAGCTCATTTCGTGTTAACCAGAAACAGAAGGTGCTGTGAAAACTGCGACACCTGATCCTGTGTCCAAGAGACGGGAAGTGCACCGCGAGGCCTGGTGCCTGCCAACGCCCCCTCTCCACAGGCGCCCTCCCTAGGACTCCAAATAGGCGGCGGGACGGGTCAGGGGTGCTCGTCAAAGATAATCACGAAAGGGTGCGGTGATTGATATGAGTATGGAACATCAGAATGTCTGAGTTTTATAAACATGCCTTATAAATCTGTTTGGATTTCAATTTCTTTAATGTACATTACCTAAGATTTATAAAATGTACATAACTATTAAGGCAAGACACTATAGACCAAAACATGTTTTTTTTTTTTCAGGCACTGGTCAATTTTGGGAAACTAGTGGAAATTAGTGGAAAGAAAACATCCAAAATACACATTTAAGTGCTTATTTTCTTGCACTTTGTCTATTTGCATCTGTATAGATTTCAGTTGTAATATTTATCTTATCTTTCACCAAAGTGAGTTTTTTTCTCCACTTCATTAGCACTTACATACACCAGACTTTACAGTTTTGCAGTTTCCTATTTACATTCTAAAGGTTTTTACAGAGTGGTTTGTTAATATGAAATTTGCCCTATTCATATTGCCATATTGCCATCGTGTTGACAGTACATTTTGATTTATTCAGTGATTTAAAAAAGAACCTTTAACCCAAATATCGAAATGAGAATTTTGAACCTGGCTTTATATAATTTTTGAATTGAATTTATGTAATGCCTCATTTTCACACTCAGACATAATTTGTAATACAAGACAATTATCTTAACAAACTGTGATTAATCAGCTGGGGGAAAGTATGGTGTATTTTTGTTTTGTTTTGTTTTGTTTTGTTTTAACCCTGTTCATCTATGGTGTTTTTCGTTCTGGGGAGTCCACAGAAAAAAAAAAATGTATGTACAGTAAGGGGGAAAGGGAAGTGGTGTGTGGCCAAGTATGGTGACCCATACTCAGAATTTGTGCTCTGCATTTAACCCATCCAAGTGCATGCACACAGTAGTGAACACACACCTGGAGCAGTGGGCAGCCAATGCTGCGGCACCCGGGGAGCAGTTGGGGGTTTGGTGCCTTGCTCAAGGGTCTCACCTCAGTTGTGGTATTGAGGGTGGAGAGAGCGCTGGATATTCACTCCCCCCATCTACAAACCCTGCCGGACCTGAGACTCGAACCCACGACCTTCAGGTTACTAGTCCAACTCTCTATCCATTAGTATCTGCCCAGTATATACTATATGCATATATATTTATGTTTGTTTGTTTCAGTGATTACTTTCTGTCCTTTGATAAATATATGTATTCAATTTACAATTTCATTTTTATTTTTAGTCAATTTAATTTTAGTCTAATAATTTTAGTTGACAAAAATGAAATTTTAGTTGACAATAATTACGCCACATAATAAAACAATGGTATATATTGATGTAAACAACAAAAACAAATAAAAAAAGAAAATATAACAATTTTGTCAATATTTCTGATTTTTTTTTTTTTTTAAATCCTTGGTATATGGCTATTTTCATCAGTAATTTTGTTGCCGAGATTAAAAGCCTGTTCACACTAAGAACAACAACCATATTAGCATCCACACCAAATTCTGTAAAACAGAATGAAAAAAATCTGAAATTGATTTCAAAGATATTGTTTCTCTGTGTAATTATTATTATAGCTGTGGTACAGACTTTCTTATTCTCACTGAATTAAAATGATTATTAAAATGAATAGTTACAGTCATAGATATCGTGCTTGGTTTGAATGGGCCTCAAACCTGGGAAAGTCTGATGGCAGAATTTGTCACTTTTGGGTGAACTATTCCATTAACAAATAGACAGATTGCACTTTTATTTTGTAGTATGCATGAGGTTTTCATTTACAGGTGAGCTATTTCTTTAAAATGCACTGTGTATTAAATTAGAAAGAAATTGTTGGCAATGTTCCAGTCAAGGTGTATGCGATCAATTGATCAGTTCGCCCGTTCTTGTCAGGGACACCCTCATATTCCTGCCTGTGAAGAGGGTCTGTTTAAATAAAGCTCTTGCTGCTTCCCTCAATTCAAAGGAGTGACTCGTCATTCCCATTTAAGTCTTCCCCCTGTTCTGGACGTCTCTCCCTCGGATCCTCTTCACCCATCATTTCTTCTGACGGATGAGATTGAATTAGTCTGACCTGTCCTCACAGTTCGAGCGTGATTTGGCTTTGACATTGATAGCAGGGAAGATGCCTGACATGAATAGATGGAAGAGAGAGGGAAGACAGAGGAAGGAAGTGATCACAGGATGCGTGGCAATGAAAGAGAAACCCTGCCTGATTTTAAGGCCTTGACCAAATAAAATGCCTTGCTTGATATTTGATCTCATTATCTCATAGGACCGTTAGGGATCAGTCTGTTAGGGACCAATCCTGGCCAATCAAGCAAGCAGTTCATGTGCAAAGCAACCTTGCAGAGAGAAAACCTCTACTGTTCTAAAGAAAATCACACCAATATGAACAAAAATGATTTTAGATATTAAAAAAAAGATCTGTTTTTAAGAATTTGATCTGCAGAAAAATGGAAGGCAATGGGGACCAGAAGCTGTTTGGCACATTCTTCAAAAAAAAAAAAAAAAAAAAAACAGTTTTGGAAAATTTTA
>JAFVLL020022104.1:0-17895 GCA_021397915.2 Tor tambroides
GGGGCACAAACAAGCTGCAATGTGAATGTAGATAAATGGGCAATATGCTGACAGCACAGTAAAGATTTTGTAGATGAAATAAAACATACACAAAAACTAATACATACACAAAATAATACATACACAAAAATGTTGTACTTCAGCCAAAAACAAAAACAAAACAGCACCAATTCAGTGGCAGTGAGAGCTACTTTCTGAAGAGCGTTCAAAGAGACGCAAAGAGAAAATTGAATATAATTTGCTTTTTTTTTTTTAAATTTAAATTTAAATTTAAAAAAAAAAAAATTTAAATTTTAAATTTAAAACTTCTCTTGCTTTTTAAATTTACCAGTAATTTTTGATTATTTTATTATTAATTATTGATATTAGCAATTATTATGCTACTGTGTATATCAGCATATTATGGCTAATAATATGCTGATATATAATATAATCTAATAATATGGCTAATAACTGCCACATAGTGATTTATTGAATTATATGCAGGGAATAATGAGTGCAAGCTTGGTATGGCCAAAAATTATGTCAGCAAAATTTGATGTTTCATAGCGTCATGACAAATGAACACTCCAGGCACGACTCCACAACATGTATACAAAATATTTCAAACATTTAATTAAAAGTTTAAAAAAAAATGTGAAAAAAAACCCTTTTGGCCACTACTGTACATTTTATGTTTAGAAAAACTAAAGCTGATTTACTCTTCAGCTTTCCTGTAGCTTACAGGAATCAACAACTTCTTTCAGCTCTGTTAGTTCATCTCCTGTCTGATCTTTCAGGCGTTGATAGAGTTTTTCAACTTCTTGTTAGCTCTTTTATTTGTTTTATTTCCCAGAACTGCAGGAGTTGATTTTCAGAGTTTAGTATATAATAGAATTGGGGGTATAAAATAGGTACTTTGGGGGTACTTTGATGACACATGATCGTAAGGCGGCTGCAGCGCCGATCAAAGTCGGACAAATGTTCTAACAATTTTTGCAGCGCCGCATGAAGTCGAACGCACCTATTATGCTTGTTCGACTTCATGCAGCGCCGCAAAGATCGGCTGCCGCCTGACAAAAGCGATGCATTCTGGTTAGAACATTTGTCTGACTTTGATCGGCGCTGCAGCCGCCTTACGATCATGTGCCATCAAAGTACCGCGAGAGCAAAACGAGACCAGCCGCCGAGGTCAGGCGCTGCAGTTGCTCAAAATCGGCTGCGAGAGCCTTGATGACGACACACTTTATTCTCATTGGTCAGATTCTGTGATGACAAGCACGACGTATGTTGCGTGCTTATTCTATCAATTCAATTCCAATAATGCTCACAAATCCGTGGTTTTATAACAGTAAAAGCTTAGTGTAGTCGCACTAACAGCTGTTATCTTGAATCATTTTTATCAAAAACACTGATAAAAGCATACTTTACTGGTATACGCTCGATGCGCGTCACAATTCCGGATTGGCTTATACTGGGTGACAAACTTCCGGTTACACTGACCGCGAAATTCTAGCTCACTTGACCGACAACCGGCAAACATGGCTCTCTTTTATACTCGCTGTCTTCAAGACCTACCTCGTCTGACTATCACTGATGTGGACCGACTTGTCAAGAAGTCATGCCCCACTCCCCCCAGCAAACGGGAAAAGGGATTCAAGATGTATATCGCCAGCTACATCGATAATTACGAGGGTAAGTCGTTACGTTGAAATGTTATTGTAGCAGCTAACGTTAGCGTTAATAATAACTGAACGATTATATGGCTAACATTAAAGTTAGCTGTTTTGTTCGACTATGACTGACAGACTTGTCAGCTAACTTTCGATTGTGAGTTTGTGTGAGTTTTCTTTTATAGAGATAATGTCAAGATACTGTGTAAAAATGTAACGTTACAGTCTCAAATTGTGTCTTCGTCGTCCCTCCTCACAGTGTCAGTGAAAGACAAGGTGACAGCGTGAGGGCAGTCTGTCATAGATCCATGAAGAAAAGTGAAAAGCCACACGACTTGAGAGTAGGGTTATTGTTAGGGCAATGGTTAGGCAAGCTGATAAATTGCCTGTCAGCTTAATAAAAGTAACATTATCCAAGCAAAATAGTCCTGTATCATATTGTTAAAAATTAATACATTTTCATATTTCGTCTGTGAGCATTGTTCCTGTGTGGCGGGCTGTGCCTTATGCCATCATTTGGTTGCACTTCTTTATCAGACTGCCCATTATTCGCAGCTAAACATTCCTGCTGTTCCCAGAGCAGATCTGGCATAAACCAAGGACACTGGTAAGTCATGTAACATGTGAACTGTACTATTACTGTGCATATTGTAGCTATTGTGATGCCATGTTGAATGTGTCTCTGATGTTAGGGTGTTAGGCCAGGCCCAGTTGGAGAAACGGAATTTCGAAAACCCAGAAATTCAACAACAGACTGTGTAAAGTGAGATTATCTTTACTTCGTATCTCGGTTTGGTTTTTACATGTAACCCATTTAATGTATGTTGTGGCAGAAGTTTGGTGTAGTGATTTTTACTGTAATACTTTTTTTTTTTTTTTACTTGTAATATTTTTCAGAAGTTCTCTCTACAAGGCGCTGGATGGAGAACTGCCGGATCTTGCCATGTTGAGAGTATCAGAGGTGTACAAAGACTTTCCCCCTTCACTTGCACCCTTGGTAACAACAATGGGCATGTCAGCTGATGTTCCGTTAGTCCAGTCTGCTTTTGGAGCTGTCCAGGCAGGGAGCGTGCTGTCATTTCAGCATAAACCACCAGCAATGAGGGAAGTCAGCAACATCCCATCTGCCCCTGCCTCACCCTCCCTTCCCATCCACAGCTACAGGCTTGAACCACCATCATGTGCCTATGTTCTATCAGAGCAGGAACATCTGTACCTGAAGTCTCTGGAGGTGTCATTCAACATGGCCCACAGGATAGAAGCTGCAACACAAGGGCAGAGCTCGTGCCAGGAGTGGCATCGTTTGAGAAAGAGGAGAGTGACATCAACTTGCTTCCACGAGGTATGCCATGTTCGTGGACATACATCTGCAGAGAATCTGGCTGAGATAATTCTCAGGGGGACTGGTCAGACCACGGACATGAGAAGAGGTATTGATATGGAGCCACTCGCTGTTAACTCGCTGCCACTCGCTGTTATTGCACTCTTAAAAACGTGAACTGTTCACTTTGCAGGTTCATTGTACATCCTGATGCTCCGTGGCTAGGTAGCTCTCCTGATGGAGTCATCTTTGATCCCTCTGGGAACCCACCATTTGGTCTCCTTGAGGTCAAATGCCCCAATATCCAGAGCTATGTGGACTGCCCCTATCTAAAAATGTCTGGTGGTGCTTTGAATCTCAGGAGGCAGCACAAGTACTACTGGCAAGTTCAAGGTCAGATGCTCTTGACAGGTCTAGAGTGGTGTGATTTTGTTGTTTGTGCTCAGGAAGACATGTTAGACGAGCGAATTTATAAAGATCTTGATGTAATGCACACCATTAGAGACAGAGCAGATAATTTTTTCTTGTACCACTACATACAGAAATGTTTGCAGTAAGTCACTCCAATGGCCTTGGGTATAGTATCTTTCAATAAGTTTAATCAGTTTCAATCAATTCAGTGAGTTCAGGTGTTATTGTTCATTTTTACAAATCTATACAATATCTGAACTGATCTATTGTTCATTTTTGCAAGTCTATACAATATCCAATCTGATCTACTGTTCATGTTCGCAAGTCGATACAAAATGGAAATTGTTACTTAGTATACAGTACACTTAGGCCCGGTTTCACAGACAGGGCTTAGCCTAAGCCAGGATTAGGCCATAGTTCAATTAGGACATTTAAGTAATTTTTCTTAACATGCCTTAGAAAAACATTACTGGTGTGTATCTTGAGACAAAACAAAGGCACTGATATGTTTTAAGATCAGTCAGTGCAAGTTTATTTCAGTTGAAACAGCTCAGAATTACATTTTAGTCTGGGACTAGTCTTAAGCCTCGTCTGTGAAACCGGGGGATACTGTTATTGTTTTACTGTTACACTGTATACTGCTGTTGTTCACAGATATTTTTATACTGTTACATAACTGTCAATGTAGACTAGCATTACAATAGTACAGCTTTTCCCAAAGTGCCCATGGACCATCAAGATACTGTTGATGTGCTCTGAAAGGGATTTTGTGTACGTATTTATTTATTTGTTTGCTTTAATAATTGCGAAGGAATGTTGTAGGTGAATGTTGTAGGTAACTATCATAATAAATGTAATTCATAAATATAACTTGTGACTCAACATTCAAATAAATAGAAAAGACATTTGAAAATACTAATACTAGTTGTAAATAAAGATTTGAGCAGGTGGCAGATTGACAGAATTAGAACTGTGTTGCAATTGCAGGTTTAACTATGGCTGCTCTAACAAAGGAAGGTCGTCAAAAGTTGGATTGTAAAATTCTTTTTTTAATGAACCAACTGGTCAAGAAGAATGTAAATGATCAGGTATCAGTAGTGAAAGTATGTTGGTACGAACTATACGTGGTAAGTCAAAAGGCAAGCAAAAAAACAGGCCATCATAGTAAGAAAATTAGACAGTTTGCAGAAAATATTTACAATATTTCAAACCATGCCTTGACAAGTGGTCCATTCTGATAGTTAACAGAATTATATGTGGCAAGTCAAAAAACATCCCAGATGAGACAAAAGCAACAAGCAAAAAAATCTAATCCTTCTAATGTTTACAATCCATTTTTTCCTGCTCTCTTCCTTCACCGGAAATGAATGAAAAGGAGTTCACAGGAGTTGTAGCGTGAAGACACTACAGTGCTCCGACGCTGCCTTCATTTGCTTTTGACATCGGAAAACCGTCTTTTCCATGGTTATGGAGAAGATATTATATATATATATATATATATATATATATATATACTCGAATTAAAACTGTATAAAACTACGATGTTTTCTTTGTTGTTTTAGTGAGGGGGCATGACTCCCACACAGCTGATGGTTTCTCTTAGTTACCATACAAACCGGAAGCGCCCTTGCCGGTATACAGTATGAGCGGAAATACATCAGAATTCTTGTTGCTTAGAGCCAATTTAGTATGTTTATGCTGAACTATATTCTTGAACAGATGGCGCTGTATTAAGCAGTATATAAAAAATGTTGTTCATAAAAATGTTTGTGTATTTCACATATATTGCATTTAATTCAGTTTATCTGTGATAAGCGTATGCAAACACTGCGAGAGCATAACTACCAGGAGCAGAAAGTGTCCAACTTGAAGTCTCCGCTTTTAATTCCGCCCCGACTGCAAGCGGCTACTCTCGCCAGCCGGTGGCAGGCTAGTATAGTTCATCTCGAACAAGCCTCTTGACTTTGCAGGCAGCGTTTTTGCACGGAGGCACCTCGTGAAACGGATTTCAGACAGGCTTCTGAGGCAGCGTAACGGTTTATTGATCTACAACAAAACAGGACGAGTTTTGGTAATAACTAAATGAATATTCAATTACTACAACACTGATTTCTCGCTAGAAGTAACATCAAAAGAGCAAAAAGTTAATCAGAAATATCCACCTTTTTCTTCAACGTGGAAGTAAGCCTACGGGTGAAACTTCCGGTTCATTAACCGCTATTGGTAAATAACGAGGAGAATAACAACGTGCAGTAAATGCTAAAACTGTTTGCACTACAAACCAGTGTGATCATAATTAAGATAATACATTAAAATAATATAAGACACACCAATTTTCAATATCAAGCAGCAAAACCAACTATTTTGTACAGCTAAAAATAGCTGGACGTGGATGAGACCAGAAGCTAGACCCATAGAATTTACAAATGGCCGCGCCCATTTTTACGTTAGGAAAAAGGTGGATACATTTACACACAAATTAACCACCAAACACAACTTTCAGATGCCATCTTTATTTTTTTAGCTCAACCGTCACGGAATGGAATGCACAGGATTGTGGGATATCAAAGGCAGCGAAGGATACATCTATGCTGCCTTCAAAAATCGATCAGATGAAGGTATCTCATGAGACAGGAAGTGAAGCTAACTTTGGATTCGGACGTGCCTTCCTACCTTGAAATGCGTCCTCTGATGGCAGCATTTTTCTGTTTTCAGATGCAGCCAACGTCTACACGCGAGGAAACGGGAGCCCGCGAGCCCAATTCAAACCTTCGGGCGCGTAAGACATCTACTCTGCGCAGAGTTGCCCTGTTCATATCTCTGCCATCTTGGTCTAGCAGTGTGTGCATGGATACTTCTGGCTGTGCTAAACGCCAGTGCAGAGAACCGGAGAAATCCAAATATTACCTTCTATATATGTTTACAGGATTTATAATATCACTTCACATGCAAATAAGATCTACACTGCTATTATTACTATACTATAAAAGTTAGAGTCAGTGTATGTTTGGGTCCGGTGAATGAATGAAATACACTAATCCCGTTCACGAAACGAAAGTTGAACTCGGTGTGTAAACACAGCTATACAATGTATTTTCCCCTTATCAATTATGTAAATGTACAAATTACTTATTTCTCGAAAATGTTTGTATTACATATATATATATATTTTTTAAATGGAATATTCACCTTGTGAGACATGGGCTGCGACTGATCTTCATAAATATCCATTTCTCAGTTGTTCACATCAGTTTGTTCCATCATCATTTTCACAACATATTTTAATATTTTACACAGTTAACTTTGCCTTAAACATATTTTTAAACAAAAAACAGGCTGTAATAGGATACAACTAATAACATGACTAATTTAAAGATTTGCTTTATCTGATAATTAATGCAAAAGAAATCGTAAAAATATACATGTGCTGCTTATAGGCAGATGATGACTTATGCAACAGATCTTTCAAAAAACAGATAAAAATTAATAAAAAACACACAGGGAAATGCAAACACCGATCTTTTAATTAATGCAAACCTACCATAATTACATTTTGTTAAATTGTACAGTTACAGTTAAAAACTGTTATCAAATAAAGTTAATAAAACATACATAAATCTCTGCGTTGTGTCTTGATGAATTTCCACACAGAGGTACGCAATAATGTAGGGAGGATGTTTTCTCTTGTCTTTGATATACCACTATCCACTATTTAATTTGAAAAACATTAATTAGGCCTATATCTATCCAGCCAAGTTTCGCATGTAAGTTTCCTTACGAAACTTAAGTAAATATCCACACACTCGCATCGCCGAAGCTCACCGGCGCCATCTTTTGCACCGAGCCCATAGTGATGGGATGAAACGAACCGTTTTGAAGCTCTGAATCAGACCTTTATCACAGCAGAACTGATTACCGGAAGTGCCCGTCGAAGCAGTGTATCGATTCTTCCGGTTATATTTTTCAATATGCTGTAATCACCTAGTTGAATAAAAGCCTGTTAAAATGAGCATCTGCAGGGTGATTTCAAAATCCGGACATTTTCAGAGACAGGCGAAGAGGTATTCTGATGACTACTGTGCACAGAATTTTCCAAACTCAACAGAACTTGTAGTTTTAATCCAACGTAACTTTACCAATTTCACCACACTGTCAGTGCTCGTTTAAATTGTGACTGCCATGCTGCATTGTGTGTGAGACCTGATGAATAAGATCAGAATGAACATATTTATTCATTAAATTTTAGTCATTCTGTCATTTTTCATTCAGTCATTTCACTGTATGTAATTCACATATTTATGACAAAATTCTTAATTAACATTCAAAGTCACGCTGTCAACGCGTTGTACGTTTAAGATTAATTATCCAAAATGTTCAACACTGTTAAATTTCAAGGCAACGCCCGCACATTCATCTATTTTAGTCTATGTGTAGTAAAACTGTGGCAATACACATGGAAATCAGTACATGGAAAAAATAAAATAAAATAAAACATGGTTTACTACATATTTACTATAGTAAAACTATTTTTCAAATACTGCACATTATTGTAGTTCCTCTATGCCCCACCTCTCTCAGACGCATCGTTTTATACAAAGCCCCTCCTTCCAACAAGTGCAGTCTTCTCTGATTGGCCAGCTGACACAGCGCATTGTGATTGGCCGAACACCATAAGCACACGTCGGAAATGTAACGCCCCTTACCATAATCGCGAGCTTCAGTTTTCATGTTAGTTTTATCAGTTCAAGCCCGAAAGGGGAACAGATCACGTGACAGACACAGTGATGATGCTTGTATGTATTTGCAGAACGCAGTTAAGATGATTTCTGACGGGCTGTACACTCTGCTGTGATGTGACCCTGTTCCCCTCACACACACACACACACACACACACACACAAAACGCGTTATGCGCAAAACTCCGCATTAAAGTCAATAGCAAATACTTGAACTAATAACAAAACATACTTACAGTCTCTGATTCAAAAGAGCCAGATTGTCAGAAATATGGACTAAACAAGGTCAGTTTGTCATTATAAACTATTATAACCCTTGTAAAAGTTTAGATATTAAAATATTAAGTCAGATTCAAGGAAAAACTAATAATCACATTTTTTGGTGCAGAGATTTTAACGTGCATAGTTCATTATGGGGAGGGGAGAAAACAGATATAAATGGGCAGATAATAGAGCAATTATTGGAGGATAATAATCTGGTGTGTCTTAATGATGGGAGGAAAACAAGAATAGATGTCCACACAGGCAAAGGTTCAGCACTTGATTTAACACTGGTGTCAAAAGAGGTGGCAGGTATTTGCGAGTGGGAGATATGGGAGGATTCGACTATAGGTAGTGATCATTATCCTGTTTTATGTAAAATATATGTAGGAAGTGATGAGAGGGTAGAGGAAAGAGAGGCTAAATAGGTATTTACTAAGGCAAAATGGGGTAAGTTGGAATATTTATGAGGTGGAAAGTAGGAAAATAGATTTAAGCCAAGATATAGAAGAAACTGATGTGGAATTTAGAGAAGTTGTTTTAAAAGCAGCACATCTAGCGATACCTAAAAGTAAAGGTAAAATGAATAGGAAACCAGTACCATGGTGGACAGAGGAGTGTATTAAAATCATTAAAGAAAGAAATAAAGACTTTAAAATTAAGAAGAACTCATAATTTTCAAAGATTAATGGAGTATAAAAAGGTTCAAGCACAAGTTAGGAAAGTAGTGAAAAAGGCAAAAAGAATTAGCTGGAGAGAATATTGTAATAATATAGGCAGAACAACTCCTTTAGGGGATGTGTGGGGAATGATAAGGAAAATGAGGGGAATTAGAAAAGATTGGCAGTATCCAGTTTTAAAATCTGGAGAAATTGTGGCAGTATCAAATGAAGATAAAGTTGAAATGATAGCTAAGACTCTAGTTGAAATTCACAGTTCTAATAATCTATCAGAAGATGGTATACAAGGAAGAAATAAAACTAGAGATGAAAATTTAGAAGCTTTACAGAGACAAGAATGTACAAGGGATGCTATAGATGCACCTTTCACGCTACAAGAAATGAGACGAGCTATAGAAAATTTTAGATTAACTTCTCCAGGGAAAGATCAGATCTGTTATATTATGTTAAAGCATTTAGGATTTTTAACTCAAAGTAAATTATTAGGTTTGTATAATAAGGTATGGAAAGAAGGTAGTCTACCTACTAGTTGGAAAGATGCAGTCATAATTCCCATATTAAAACCAGGAAAAGACCCAACTACTCCAGCAAACTACAGACCAATTGCATTAACATCTCATGTAGAGAAAATAATGGAAAGGGATGATTGTTGATAGAATGACATTACAGGTCCTTCTCAAAAAATTAGCATATTGTGATAAAGTTCATTATTTTCTGTAATGTACTGATAAACATTAGACTTTCATATATTTTAGATTCATTACACACAACTGAAGTAGTTCAAGCCTTTTATTGTTTTAATATTGATGATTTTGGCATACATATAGTCACATGAAAACCCAAAATTCCTATCTCAAAAAATTAGCATATTTTCATCCAAATTAATAAAAGAAAAGTGTTTTTAATACAAAAAAAGTCAACCTTCAAATAATTATGTTCAGTTATGCACTCAATACTTGGTCAGGAATCCTTTTGCAGAAATGACTGCTTCAATGCGGCGTGGCATGGAGGCAATCAGCCTGTGGCACTGCTGAGGTGTTATGGAGGCCCAGGATGCTTCGATAGCGGCCTTAAGCTCATCCAGAGTGTTGGGTCTTGCGCCTCTCAACTTTCTCTTCACAATATCCCACAGATTCTCTATGGGGTTCAGGTCAGGAGAGTTGGCAGGCCAATTGAGCACAGTAATACCATGGTCAGTAAACCATTTAACAGTGGTTTTGGAGACTGTGAGCAGGTGCCAGGGTCTGCTTGAAAATGAAATTCTTCATCTCCCATAAAGCTTTTTCAGCAGATGGAAGCATGAAGTGCTTCAAAATCTCCTGATAGCTGCTAGCTGCATTGACCCTGCCCTTGATAAAACACAGTGACCAACACTCAGCAGCTGACATGGCACCCCAGACCATCACTGACTGTGGGTACTTGACACTGGACTTCAGAGATTTAGGCATTTCCCTCTCCTAGCCTTCCTCCAGATTCTGGCACTTGATTTCCGAATGACATGCAAATTTTTGCTTTCATCCGAAAAAGTACTTTGGACCACTGAGCAACAGTCCAGTGCTGCTTCTCTGTAGCCCAGGTCAGGCGCTTCTGCCGCTGTTTCTGGTTCAAAAGTGGCTTGACCTGGGGAATGCGGCACCTGTAGCCCATTTCCTGCACACGGTGGCTCTGGATGTTTCTACTCCAGACTCAGTCCACTGCTTCCGCAGGTCCCCCAAGGTCTGAATCGGTCCTTCTCCACAATCTTCCTCAGGGTCCGGTCACCTCTTCTCGTTGTGCAGCGTTTTCTGCCACACTTTTTCCTTCCCACAGACTTCCCACTGAGGTGCCTTGATACAGCACTCTGGGAACAGCCTATTCGTTCAGAAATTTCTTTTCTGTGTCTTACCCCTCTTGCTTGAGGGTGTCAATGATGGCCTTCTGGACAGCAGTCAGGTCAGCAGTCTTACCCATGATTGCGGTTTTGAGTAATGAACCAGGCTGGGAGTTTTTAAAAGCCTCAGGAATCTTTTGCAGGTGTTTAGAGTTAATTAGTTGATTCAGATGATTAGGTTAATAGCTCGTTTTTAGAGAACCTTTTCATGATATGCTAATTTTTTGAGATAGGAATTTTGGGGTTTTCATGAGCTGTATGCCAAAATCATCAATATTAAAACAATAAAAGGCTTGAACTACTTCAGTTGTGTGTAATGAATCTAAAATATATGAAAGTCTAATGTTTATCAGTAGATTACAGAAAATAATGAACTTTATCACAATATGCTAATTTTTTGAGAAGGACCTGTATATATAGAAAAAAGAGGATTGTTATCTCCTTATCAGAGTGGATTTAGGAAAGGAACGAGGAACTATGGATTCAGTAGTTTGTTTGGAAACAGAAATTAAAAAAGCACAAATTAATAAGGAATCAGTATTGGCAATATTTCTGGACGTAGAATAAGCTTATGATATGGTATGGAAAGAGGGACTGTTGATTAAGATAGCTAAATTAGGAATAAAGGGAAGAACTTTTAATTGGATTAAAGTTTTTTTTTATATGAAAGATATATCCAGGTGAAAATTGGATCAACAATGTCTAGTAAATATAAAGTAGAAAATGGGACTCCACAGGGTAGTGTAATCAGCCCATTATTGTTTTCCATTATGATTAATGATGTGTTTCATGAAGTTAAATATGATATAGGTAAATCACTATTTGCTGATGATATTGCTCTTTGGAAGAATGGGAAGAATGTAACATTAATACAAGAAAAGATGCAAGAAGCAATAAAAAGGATTGAGAGATGGTCTAATTCGTGGGGATTTAAATTTTCAATAGAAAAGACAAAGATGATTTTTACTAGAAAGAAGGTTAAAACAACAACGATATTGATGTATGTGAAACAAATCGAACAAGTAAACTCTTTTAGGTTTTTAGGGGTTTTATTTGATTCTAAACTGAATTGGAGTGTTCATATAGAGAAGATAGAGAAAAAATGTAAGATGGTTTTATACATAAAGAGATGTTTGACAGGGTTGGATTGGGGTGCTAGTATAAGAGCTTTGGGAGATATATATGTTGCTTTAATAAGACCAGTGATAGAGTATGGAAGTGTAGTATATAAATCAGCTGCAAAGTCACCGTTAAAGAAATTGGAAGTAATACAAAATCAAGCATTGAGAATTTGCTGCGGGGCCATAAGGACCTCTCCAGCTTGTGCAGTTCAAGTGGAGATGGGTGAGTTACCTCTAAATTTAAGATTCAAACAGTTGATGATGAATTATTGGGCAAACCTAAAAGGGCATAATGAAGAGAAACACCCTACAGTGAAAGGTCTTAACCCGTGTTGGCAGAGTTTGAAAGCAAAGGATGAGTGTTTTGTGTGGTCATCAAATAAAATGGCAAAAGAAATGGGTTTGCAAGAGTTAAAATATAGTCCTACTGTTCTCTATCCTATGACACCGCCTTGGATGTTTCCAACAGTGATTTTAGATTTATATATTCAAGATGAAATAAAGGGACTTAAAGGGATAGGAAATTGGGCAGATATAGTAGATGAAAGATTAAGCACAATGTATAAGTCTTTTATTGCCATATTTACTGATGGATCAAAGGATCCTAAGAGTGGAAATACTGGATATTCATTTGTCATTCCAGAATTGGAAATAAGTATTAGGGAAAGAACTTCTGATAATTTAACAGTATTTACAGTTGAGATGTTAGCTATTTTAAAGGCTCTTCAATGGGTAGAACAAAATAAGGTTGAAATGGCAGTAATATGCTTAGATAGCTTATCAGCTTTGGATTCTTTGCAGTCTTTATTATCTCAAAATAGACCTGATCTTGTCTATGAAATATATGAATCCCTGTATAGAATAAAACATAGAATTAAGAGTTAGTTTTATGTGGATTCCAGTGCATAGGGGAATCGTGGGGAATGAGATGGCAGATGTATTAGCAAAACAAGCTTTAAAGCAAGACAGAATTATGGAGGTACCTTATAGTAAAGCAGAAAGTAAAGCAATAATATGTATTAATATAATAAAATCATGGCAGAAACAATGGGATGAAGAAAGTAAAGGACTTCATTTATATAATATTAGACGAGGAGTAGGAAAAATAAAATTAATAGGAAGAACCCCCAGAGAGCAAACTATAATATCTAGAATGAGGTTAGGTCACACTGGGTTAAATAAAACAATCCCATCCTTAAGGTTTGTGTGATTGTGGTACAGAAGATGAGTCAGTGGAGCATGTTATTCGTCACTGCATTAAATACAAGATGCAAAGAATAAGATTAAAAGATCAGTTAAAGAAGTATGGGGTGAATGTATTAAGTCTTTAATTTTTGTTTTTTTGAGAAAATACAAATCTCTGGTCCGCACTCCAGTACAGCAGGTGGTGGTTATGCACCTTAAAAAGCAGTTGCCTCCCGCCAATTAAAAAGAAGCAGAAGAAAAAGTTTCTACGTTATGTCAAAGAGAATAGCAGCAGCAATTCGGAGCAAGAAAGTGAAAAGGTGTCGAAGAGGATAAAATACGTTTTTTCTTTTGTTTTTTTGGCGAGTACACATTTTGCAATGTGTAGAAAGGGTTGTATATGTAATTAGATGTGTACTGAAGTAATTGTGTGAGAGAAAATGCAAACTTAATTCTTTAACAATGTGATTCTGATGAGTTTTGTTGTATTATAAGTTAAAAGATGTCTGTTGGTTGATCAATTACATGTATATGAGTTAGGGCTGGGCGATAAATCGATTTTATCGATTAACTTGAATGTGTAGTTTACGTCGATTTGTTTGAATGAAAATCGGTTTTCTCTTTAATATCCGCCAATGCTCCCCTCCTGGCTCCCGTAGTTCCGAATGGGCTCAGCCCTCCCCCAGCGCGTTTGCTATATTAGAGATACACAAACATGGCAGCGAGCAGGGAAGAACTCGTTCCCAAGACAGGCACAGTGTCATCCGTAATTTGGAATTGGTTCGGTTTGCGGCGTCAGACGCAGAACAAACAACACCCCGCTGCAAAGTGTGTTTGAAGTCTGTTGCTAGCAAAGGTAGCAGTACGACCAATTTACTGCAGCACCTCAAACAGAGGCATGCTGCCGAGTGGGAGAGATGTTGCGCCCTACGAAATGAACAAGACCGCGGCAGCACAAGCACACCTGCCAAAAAACAACCTACAGTCTTACAAACATTTACAAACTGTATCCAGTATGATAAGAATGGGGCCCGGTGGAAAGCGATCACGGATGCAGTCGCAATGTATATTGCAAAAGATATGGTGCCCATATATACTGTGGAAAAGCCGGGGTTTATTCACATGCTGAAAGTTTTGGACCCCAGGTATGTGCTACCTAGCCGTAAATATTTTTCTGAAGTTGCCTTGCCTCAGCTATATAACAGTACACGCCAAAGGATCGCTAGGGAGCTGGAAGAGGTTTCGTTTTACTCCGCCACAACAGATTTATGGTCCAGTCGAACGATGCAGCCCTACATGAGTTTAACGGTGCACTTCGTTAACGACGACTGGACTCTGCGAAGCGTCTGCCTCCAAACGGCTTACATTCCCGATGACCACAAAGGCGAAATAATTGCCCAGGGGCTAAAAGATGCTCTGAGCTCTTGGAACCTTGCTGAAGACCGACTCGTCTGTATGACTACAGACAGCGGCACCAACATGATCAAAGCTCTGCAAGACAATGAGTGGCCCAACCTCCAGTGCTTTGGACACAGATTGCACAATGCTATAGGTAAGAGTCTAATGGCTATACATTCAAGTGATATATATTTTCCCATTCGCAAAAGACACGTGAACAGCCTAATTAATGCATTATATCAAACCGATATATATTTCCACAAAATTGGCATGAATAATCATAATGGTATACGTGTGTGTGTGTGTGTGTGTGTGTGTGCACACATGCATGTGTATGAGTGCGTGCATTAATATTATGCAGAAAGTGAAGAAAGACAAGTTTGTGAATGTAGGTCATGTTCCACTAAAATGTGTTTTGATTATGTATTCTTTATTACAGAGAATGGTGTGAAGGACCCGCGGATCGAACGTGCCATTGGGGTATGTAAAAAGGCTGTGTCTGCCTTTTCTTACAGCTGGAAAAAAAGAAGAGACATGACTGAAGTACAGGCTGAGCTTGGTCTACCCACTCATCAGCTAGTAACGGAGTCCCCGACCAGATGGGGTTCATGCCAAAAAATGATAGAGAGGTTTCTCGAACAGGAGAAGGCCATAGTCCGTGTCCTGGGTTCGGACAAGAAAAGTCGTCATCTTGTGCCCACTTGGCAAGATCTTGATGTGTTGGAGTCCATAAATAAAGCTGTGAAACCACTCCAAGACTTTACAGACGCACTTTCCGGGGAGTCTTATGTCAGCGTTTCATACATTAAACCGGTGCTCCATCTGTTCAAAACCAGTCTCCTACAGCCAGAGGAGGAAGACACAGAGCTCACTAAAACAATAAAAAGAAACATAATGCAGTACCTTGATGACAAATACAGCGACCCTGTGAAAGATGAACTCTTGGACATGTCCTCACTGATGGACCCAAGGTTCCGCACAACCTACATTGACCCAGACAAGGTGGAACAAGTCAAAAAAAGAGCTGTCGCTGAGGCTGAGGTCATGTCTCTACCTGCTCCTGCCAACTACAGTACACCACAGCAGCCTGGCCCAGCTGTGCAGGTGCGCCAAGAAGAAGCACAGCCTCCGCCCAAGAAGAAGATGACTTTAGCTGCCTTCTTCAAAAAGAATGCACCAGTGTCATCTCCCCACCAGTCAGAGGCAGTAAAGATAGAGACTGAGCTGACAACTTACTTATTGACCCCTGAGGTAGACCCAGACACGGATCCCCTTGAGTGGTGGAAGCGCCACCAACAGAATTTTCCAAGGCTAAGTAGTCTGGCAAAAAAAATACCTCTCGGTCCCAGCAACGAGTGCCCCCTCAGAGAGGGTTTTCAGTGTGGGGGGAGGCATTGTTACATGCCACCGTGCATGCCTCAAGCCAGAGTGTTATGGAGCCGACGAGACGAGCGGCATGCGGATCCATTTGCAAGGCTTTTATTCAGAGACGTGGTCACAAAACAAGCAAGGTTCATGCAATGGCAAACAGGTACAACACAGGCAAGACAAAGAGTAATCCTAGGGCAAGCGTGGGTCTTCGATCGGCGAACAATATCCAACAGGGCAAGGCAGAGAGATAATCCAGGTACACGAGCAATAGTCCAAGCGAGGTGCAAACAGAGTCTGAACGGCAAGTCAAAGGGTTAATCCAGGAAACACGGGCAAGAATCAAAACACGAGAAAACAGGCAAGGCAAGACTATGACAACAAAGTGGGCTCCGTAGAGTAGCTATCGCTAGGAGAGTGATATACGCTATACAATACTCGGCGATCTGATTGAGGAAGTCCATGACTTAAGTAAGGCGTGTAATCAGTGCAATCAGCTGTGTGTGTGTGTGTCATCAGTGCAATCAGCTGCGTGTGTCATCAGTGCAATGGATGATGGGAACTGTAGTCCGAGGTGAAGTGCAACAGTAGTGTAGTGTAGTGCAAGAGTCCATGTGGTGAGCGGGTGACCTCTGGTGGTGAGTGAACGGAAGTGCATGGACAGGATTCGTGACATAGCCCCCCCCCCAAGGAGCGGCTTCCAGACGCTCCTATACAATCCAGGAGGGCGGTGGAGCGGAGACAGAACAGGGGGAGGGACAGAGGGCCAGGTCCACGTGGAAGTGGAGTGACCGGGGACTGAGGCAAAGCCGGCAGAGCAAGGCACCAGGACAGAACCAGCAGAGCAGGAAGCCAGGGCGGAGCCGACGGAACTGAAGCCCACCAGGACGGCACAGACGGAACTGGAGCCCACCAGGGCGAAGCAAACGGGACTGGAGCCCACCAGGGCGGAGCAGATGAAGCAGAAGACCACCAGGCCGGAGCGGACGAAGCAGACAGTTCACAATCAGCCTCCTTGGCCGTGACAGGACAGGGCGAGAGTTCACAGACGGCCTCCTTAGCCGTGACAGGACAGGGCGAGAGTTCACAGACGGCCTCCTTAGCCGTGACAGGACAGGGCGAGAGTTCACAGACGGCCTCCTTAGCCGTGACAGGACGAGAGTTCAGGGACAGCCTTTCTGGCTGCGACAGGACAGGCAGACAGTTCACAGATGGCCTCCATAGCCATGACAGGGCAGGACGAGAGTTCAGGGAGAGTTCAGACGTTCAGGGACAGCCCTTCTGGCTGTGACAGGACAGGCAGAGAGTTCATAGATGGCCTCCATAGCCATGACAGGCCAGGATGAGAGTACATTGCTGGACGCCACCACCATACAAGGAGCCGAAGCGAGCACCGCCACTTCGGAAGGTTCTGCAGCATGTGCCATCACCTCTGGAGGCGCTGCAGCGGGTGCCATCGCCTCAGGGAACACAGCAGCGAACGCCACTACCCCAGGAGGTTCTGCAGCGACAGTCAACCACCTCTGGAGACATCACAGTGGCCACCGCCCTTTTGAGCAGTTCTGTGGTGGTGTACGCAGCCCAAATGCAACATAAAGCGATCCCCATCATGGGAAGCGCTGCAGACAGGGGAATTAGTTCAGGGACAGAAGAGTTAGAGTGAGCTGGTTTAGGGATACCAGCAGTGCGTGCTGACACCAGCGGTGGATCATCCACACTGGATGCCAACCTCTGACGCTTGATGACAGTTTACCTTGATAGGACAGTGGATGGCTGCAGTACAACAACCGCAACAGGACGTGGCTCTGGGGTGGTAGACATAACGTGAAGCGGATCTGGAAGGTCAGACGAGACATGGTGAGGCTCTGGCAGATCGGACAAGACGTGACGAGA
>JAFVLL020022105.1:0-11240 GCA_021397915.2 Tor tambroides
AAGTTTTGACAAAATGCAAAGCCTGGAAACAGGTCGATAATTATCTAATACAGTAGAGTCTCCCCTTTTCAACAAAGGAATTACAAAAGCGGACTTCCACAACTGTGGAATTTCCCCTGTTGATAGGGAAAGATTATACAGATATGTCAGTGGTGGTGTGATGATATCAGCTGACAACTTTAAAAACATTGGTTCAATAAGATCAGGGCCAGGTGATTTAGTAACATCTAGGTTTTTTTAACGCAGTGCAAACATCCGAAGAATTAATATGATTGAAAACAAACTCTGTTGTCCATAAAGGGCGCTCTGCATTAAGAAATTCAGAGTTTACAGTTCCCTAATTCTTCTTCTTCTTATTATTAATTATTATAATGTTTGACATTGCAAAGTATTTTTATCTGCTGCTTTTGGTCACACTTTATTTTAAGGTCCAATTCTCGCTATTAACAAACCATTGATAATGACTTTTGCCTCAAAAAACTCCTAATTTGCTACTTATTAATAGTTAGTAATTGTTAAGTTTAGGTATTGGGTAGGATTAGGGATGTAGAATGTGCTTTATAAGCACTAATAAACAGCCAATATGTTATTAATAGGCATGATAATAACCAACTAGTTAATAGTGAGAATAGGTCCCTATACTAGGTACCAGTTGTTAACTAATTACTAACTTATTGTTACTCCGTTTTTCTTTAAAGAAAAAGGGAACTAACTTGAACTAACAATAACAATTATTTACAGTATTTATTAATTTAGGTTAATGTTAATAAATATACTATATGTTTTACGCTTGTAAAGCTTGTTTCAGCCATAGAATAAACAAAGTAATTGCGACTTTTTCTCTCACAGTTCTGACTTAAAGCCTGAGTTAAAACCTCACAATTCTGAAGAAATAAATTCATAATTGTAAGATAAAAAGTTGCAGTTACCTTTTATATTTTTCTGCCAGTGTCAAAAACAAGCTTCGATAGTATACATTAATTTATGTTCTGAATGTATTAATATATATAGAAGTTAAATGTTACCTAAATAAATAGTGAAAACAGAAAAGTCTAATTTGATAGCAAATATTTTTGTTATTGTATACCACAGAAAACTTAAGCAAGTGAACCCAGTATGATTATGACCATTAAAGGGATAGTTTACCCAAAAATGACGATGTTGTCATCATTTGCTCACCCTCATGTCATTCCAAATCTGTAGGACTTTCACAAAACAAGATATTTTGAAGAATGTTGGTAACTAAACTGTTTTGGTTACTATTGACTTCAATTGTATGGAAAAACACTGAGAAATGCCTTAAAATATCTTATTTTATTTTGTACAAAGGAAAGTCATACCAGTTTGGAAAAACAATGAGGGTGAGCAAACGATAACAGAATTTGGTTAAGTTCTGACTGTGTCAGACGTTTTGGGTCGCAGTCCTATAGTGTGGCTGTTCTATGAAGGCCATCTAATAGGAACAAATTTTGCTGCATCAAGGATCAAAATAATAATAATGATAATAATAATAATACATGAATACGTAACACAGACTAAAAAAAACAACCCATTGCTTTAAAATCTTTTACTGATTACACACAAATTGCAAGCTAATGAGAGAAAATTAACAGGGACACGTTGTTCGATGTGTAAAGCTTGGGAGACTGTGACGGGCTTTGCTCCAGATGGTCATTGTGCTCAGTTTTTTTCATGATTAGGAATGATAAGATCACATCTGCTGGTGGACAGGGAACGAGAGAGGGGCCTAACAAGACTTTCCCCCACAGACCCTTAGCAGCTGCACACAATATACCACCGATTAAGTCTCCCTGACTAGATGATGGATGAATCCATAAGACAACATCATACATCCAATGTTTTCAAACATGCATAATGACATTAGTTTAGACTGAAATGGAGAATAAATGTCAGATTGCCCATTTAGAGTGAGACAAATAACAAACAAACAAACAAATAAATCATATTTGTATGTATTTCAGCTCAAACCCTGCTTATTAGTTATACTTAATAACCAAGCATCATTTTGCATGTAACAGATCATCCAAAACTGTCCAAATAAACTGCATGAATTCATAGTGAAATTAAGTTACTATCGGTTCAGCTAATTAGCACATGTGCTCATACAGAGTGCTGAAGGGAAGCGGCATTATAATGATGTTATGGCACATAGCCGATTGTGTGACTGAGAAACATTATTCCCACGGGACACAGAGGCCTGGCTGCTCTCCAGTATAGATGCTATATTCACACCAGCCATGAATAACTCTATAGACAGGTCTGATCAGTCCTTAAAAGCGTAATAATGTTTCACCATTTCCTGGAAATCACCTGTCAGAACTGTGTCACTGTTTTTAGTGTTATTTTATTGAGTTACAGTGAGTGAGTGTCACGTTACAAAGCTTTTTTAGATTTTTTGAAACTTTTTTGAAATCAGTATGAATTTGTTGCTGATTTCAACGGTTATTTTATTTATTTTAATGAGCTAGCTTTGATAATGGTAAACCTCACCGTATATAGGCATCAGTGACTACAATGTTGCAATCAAACATTAAAATTACAACTAAAAGTGCTGTTTGCATGTTGATTTACAGTCTCATTATTGTAATTTTCAATAGATCAGTATCATCTAGATAAGGATTTTTTCAGGGGTCGCAAGGGGAAAAAGTTAGAGACAAAAGTTTAAATAAAACCTATGCATAGTTGTGTAGTTATGTTCAATATATTTATAAATATATATTTATATTCAGAAAAATATATACAAATATATTCAGAACTTTGGGGTCAATAAGATTTCCACAAAATTATTAAGCAGCATGTGTTTTTCCAGCATTGAAAATAATAAGAAATATTTCTAGAGCATGAGACTAATTTCTGAAGCATCATTTTTTGTATGAAAAACTGAATTTTTCACACTTACAAAAAAATATTTTCAATTGCAATCATATTTCACAATATTACTGTTTTCACTGTTTTTATCAAATAGATGCAGCCTTGATGAGCACAAGAGACTTCATACAATAGTTATGCATTTTTAAATATGGTTCTCCTTATTTGGGAGTCATACTTGTGATCTTCCCGGTCAAAAGTGACCGGACACCTAAAATGTAACTTTTTCCACCCCCAGTAAAATCAATGTAAGATATTTTTGTTTAATAATATTTTTCCTTTTTTCTTTTGTATTTTGAGAGAATTTCATGGTACTGATTAATATTTATGTAATAATTATGATCAAATTTTCCCATTAAAAAAAATATATATATATTATTATTTTTTTCAAATATTTTCTGTTACTTTTCAATTATGGCAGTATTTCTTGTTAAAATAGAGCCAATGCCTTTAAAATACAATTTTTGAAGCCAGATTAGTGCCATCTGGTGGGAGTAAAATAAGAAAAACATGCAATTCCATGGTTTAGCCCATAGATTCCTACATAGTTCTACATAAAAGGCCTATAAATTCTCTAACTGTTTTTAGACATAAAAACTTATTTTTATTAAGTTGTGGGTTTGGATATATATTTAGACATTTTCAAAGTTTAGATTTTTTTGGTTTGAAATGTTGATTTAAAGCATCAGTTTTGAATTATTATTACTACAGTCATACCTGAACACAGAGAAAGCATTTTGTTACACAAAATATTAAAATTCTATAAAAAGTAACAAAAATGAACAGGAATGTTTTATCAGAGCTTAATCCTTCTGGGTCTGATCTGATTTCAACCTCTTATTTCAGTTTTCTGAGTTGTTATGGCTATATGGTTATAACCATATTTCATTTGAATGTGTATGTTTGTGTATGTGTGTGTGTGTGTGTGTGTGTGTGTGTGTGTGTGTGTGTGTGTGTGTGTGTGTGTGTGTGTGTGTGTGTGTGAGTGGATGTGTCTGTTTTGCACTCTTGATGTTTCAGAGTGTAACCCCTTCCTTGCTGTCCACTTTTTTACTGCATTGTAGTTGAATTATTGCTTTTATTTTATATATTTGCTGTGTTACAGTCACACCAGTTCATAGGTGTGTGTGTACGCGTGTGTGTGTGAGTGGATGTGTTGGTTTTGCACTCTTGATGTTTTAGAGTTTCACCCCGTCATTGCTGTGTAATTTTTTCTGCATTGTGGCAGATTTGTAGATTGTACACACAAAAATTTGCTGAATTTTTGTGTTTTTGTCAATTTCCCATTCATTTCCTATGGTCGGTCATTTTTGACCGAAGAGCACAAGTGTGACTATTTTTTTACGACCACTTAGCCTGCTCGAATCAAGCCCTCAATTTTTTTGTGTGTTCACATTCCAAATGCCATAAAAGTCACCAAGTTTCGTACCATTCCGATGAAGCTGTGATTTTTAAAAATTCAAAACAGAAACTTTTTTCGGTCAAAAGTGACCGAAGAGCACCAGAGGGTTAAAAATCTTACCAACCACCTTTTTTTTTTTTTTTTTTTTTTTTTTTTTTAAATGCATGACAGTTTTGTTTCTTGAATAAATTATCTACCCAGCAATATTCACTCTAAAACTGTACTAAGGATTGACATTACACATTATGTTTATAACTTTTTATGTTTGTAGCATGCATGCACCATACTGGGTACCAAAAAGTCTATTTACCCAAAACTATTTTTTATAATTGTCGTACACATTAAAAAAAAGAATTCATGATTCAAATTTCTGCATGAAATCTAGTACCACACAAAAAGAAGATATTACAGCCCAGAGCAACATGGTCATATGTACTGTACAGTATCATGATAGGAACACTTATTTTCTTAAAATAAATAAATAAATAAACAGATTCTTAACAGTGCAGATGTAAGTCTATGGGTGCCATCTGGCAGTCCCAGGTGTGGTAAAGTGCAGCAGTGTACGCTTTGTTTAGACTGCAGTAAATCTTCTACAGTACAACAGCCTCAACCGTGTCTTTATACATGCATACAGTAATGGATTGGCCATGCATTGGATAATGTCTGCTGGCCACACTTCTCATAGGACATCTTTGTCCCGCATAGGTTGACAAACAAGTGGAACGTGTGAGGGGAACAAAACCACACACACATACACTCCCAAAAGAGGCCCAGTGTCTGTGATAAAGGTCTTTCATGGCCAATTAAAGCAGCTCGACTTTCCACCTCAATAACATCTAAGCATCTATTAGCGGCAAGCCCCTCCCGCACACACGCGCGGCTGCTCCCGCTGAGCTCAGCTCATTGACTCTATGATTAGGTCATATCATTCTCATCTATCTCTGAGAACAATGAAACAACCGCCGAGAGCATGAAGAGCCAAAGCCCGCTGTCTAAAGTCTGTATTACCCACTCTCCAACAAACTGTAAATCATGTGTCCCACTGCTGGACGATTACAATAGTGTCTGAATGAGAACCAGGGTCATAAAGGCCAAAATCTGAAAATTAAGCTCAAAAGATCGGGGCAAAGTGTCAGTTATTATACAGACATTAAATGTAATTCACAAACTATAAACGTCCAGCAAAAGTACTTTATTGGCATTTATGGTTCAAAAAGAACCTTTAAGATCCATGGAACCTTTTCACTGCACAAACAAGGCTTCAAAGGGATGTTTTCACAGTGAGAACCATTTTGTTTTCCCTAAAAAAAACCTTTTAGTGAACAGTTCTTAAGAGAGCCATGAAGAACATTTTAATAATCTGAAGAAAACTTTTTTTCACTATAATTTATTTTAATTTTTTTTGATAAACGGAAAGGTTCTATGGATGTTGAAGGTTCTTCATGGAACCTGAGCAGACATGGGTTCTTCTAATTATTAAAATGTTATTCACAGATAAGAACTAGAAATGTATCTTTTATGGAATCGCTGCAAAAAAAAAAAAAAAAAAAAAAAACTTCTGTAAACTTTATTTTTAAGAGTACAGTTGGGAGAGATGGAAACATAGATTTCTAGTAAAATGTTCCAATTAACTTAATTTAAAAATTTAAAAGGGATGCCGATTTTGTATTTTATTTTGAAATGTCTGTTTGCTGAGATGACACCCAATTTTTATACTCTTTTCATATATCAGTAAACATATTTATCAGTATCCCACCTGATTGGGAACCTAAAAGTGGGATGCTTTTTCGGAAACAAAATTATAAGGAATCATGTGAGGAAAAAAGTAGGCAATGATACATATATTAATATAAACTAATATGTACATAAATCAAATACATATACTTAAATTACTCCATATATTAATATAATCAATTTAATTTAATTAAAAAAAATAATAATAATAATAGTTTAAAACTTTTTAGTCAGAGATTTTGGTAACGCTTTATTTTACAGAGCTCGTTACACATGTTACATGTACTTACTATTAAATAACAATAAATTATGCATAATTACATTCAAGTAACCCTAAGCTAAACCCTAATCCTAACACCAACCATATAGTAAGTGCATGTACTTAATTAATATTACTCAGTACTTAAATGTATAATTAAACTGTTACAAGGACAGCTTAAAATAAAGTATAACTGAGATTTCTTATTTGTTTTCAGCAGTCATCTGGCACATATGATATCGGTCATCGCCTGATTGAGACTGAGAGCTGCATCCAGCTGAAGATTTCATAAATGAAAAATGGTACTACTCTGAAGTGACCAATAAGGGCCTATGACATTATGCATATATGCATATCTCATTATTACACTGCTGCCCTCTCACTTTCATAGCAAGGTACCATATTAAACAACAACTCCTCTGGGAACTCCTAGACACTTAAATCCACATTCATAATTTAAAAAAACGTATTCAACATGCTGTCTGTGTGCCCTGTCCCGAGGGGCCACAGCCGTAGACTGGGCGACCTTTGATTCCTCGCACGCTTGCAAATGTGCCAGTCCATTGTTCACGGCTACGGCCTGTTTTTACATATTGATTGCATTGATCCCTCCACTAAGCACTTACAAAGAGCATCCTAAGAATCAATACCATGCCTTCTGCTGTTGTCTTGCCAAATCAAACTTCACCCCCAAAATATCTTGTCGGGGTGCAGTGAAATGAATACTCAGAGGGGAGACAAAACCATGCTAAGGCTTTCAAAAAACATTTTCCCCCTAAAGTTTAGCGTTTACAATGTTTTGCTAACTCCAAATCTAATGTACCCTCCAAACAACATGACTTTTCCAACCTTGGTGTTTTGGACAAAGGGATGCATCCGCAGAGTTGGGATAGAGTTTCACAGCCAGATTGATTATCTGAAATTCTGCCTTCTTTGTTCTGGTCCCCACGGTGCTGAATTTGCGCTTCAGATGAATGTACACAGATGCAGAAACTTGGGTGCAGAGCAATAGCTGTGTAGTGGTTTTTATGACATTTTGAGTTTACTCTTAGATATTTTTATCATTTTCGGAGACGGTTGTGACGACTTTAGAACAAGAGTTTAGAACAATTGTTGGGAAAAACTGCTTATAATAATTTCTTGAAAATCCTTGAACAGTCACAAAAATAGAATCCAAATGTAGACCTAACAAACAGACTTAAAATAAATGTGCTGAATTTAATTTATATTGTACAAACCTAAAATTAACGTTTGAAGTGAATATTCTTATAAAAGTCTAAAAGCCTATTTTTTGTCTCATTTTTAAGTAAAAAACAAAAAACAACAGCAACACATTTCTAAAACAAGATAAAATGTTCAAATAAATAAAGACCTAATCAATTCATTCTTATAATATTTTCTTATTTTTCATTGATAGATAGAGGCTTATTAGCTATAAATAACTTTTTATTAACTTAAACTTACACAAATAAAGAAAAAGCATCTTGTTTTAAGGTAGCTTATATATTTTTTTTCTGGTGTTATTACAGTGTCAGTAGCACTAACTACTTTCAAACCCAAGGGACACTTTTGTTTGACTTCTACAATAAGAAAGTATCTAGATAGATAGATAGATAGATGTTATAAACTTTTTATTAACTTACACTTAAAGAAGTAAAGAAAAAGTATCTTGTTTTAAGGTAACATATGTATTTTTTCTGGAAAACGAAACAAAAATACTGATTATGACAGTGTTATTACTGTGTCAGCAGCACTGACTACTGTCAAACCCATGGGCCACTTGTGTTTGACTACTTCAATGAGAAAGTTTCAAGAGGGTCATTTAAACGTGTTCAACTGCTTTTAGAGGCTATTAAAATATTTGACCACTTTGGCATTTTAATGTTGATTTTTACAAACAGAAACTTCTGCACAAAGACAGCTTCTGCATTTTACGGCAGCACGCGCCTTTTTGAGAGGTAGTTAGAGTCATTTATTTTATGGTGTTAATGTAGCACTCAGCCTAAATAAATGTTCAAGCTCACTGAACCTCACACAAAACAGGCACACTTCAGTGGACAAAGACACAGACGGAGGGAGGGAACATCAAGCTCTTCTTTCTTTTCCTGGAGGGGTGTTTGTTCAGAGTGGGTGCAGGGCAGTTTGGAGAGGAGGGGAGGGCGGTAAAGAAAGCCAACTGGGAGAAGTGTGTGTTTGTACAGAAAACAGTGTAAGATAACCAATAAAAAAATGAGTGAGAGTCACAAAAGCTAGTCAAACTTGTGCATATGTTTGTGTATTATGATTATGTTACAGTGTTAAGGTGTAAGAAAGAGCGGGAGAGAAAGTGAGTGTGACAGAGGGGGGCACACAGCTCATTGTAAGCAGCATTAAGTTAATCTCTTTAGCGGCACACGTCGTATGTAAAGAGGTGTAATGGTCTCTGCCCCCTCCTTGCCCCAAGGGACCACAGGGGACACTGGGGTCCCGTCTCCCAGCAACATTTGCATGTCGGTTATTCCAAAAAAAGATATGAGGGAGAAAAAACTGGTGAATGGTGATAAGATCCGCCCCCTTTGCATGGTAGACTCTTGTCTACAGGCAGACTATAGAGTATTCAGTGGTTCACTCAAGGACAAACACATTCTGACTCGCCACAGCGAGCATGCAAAGGAGATTTGATTCAGATTTGACAAACACTGCATCTGTGGATTTATTTGTTTGGAGAGTAAGTGTCATTTTGTCATCTATTTTATTGCGGTAAGCCTTTAAACTTGATTGTGAAGAGATGATTTCAGGTTACAGATGTCAGACAGACATTGAAACGCTCCAACTGAGATTGTTTACCTGCAGCACATGGTGGGAAGTGATGTCTGTGCATGTGTCAAAGCAGAATGTAATGTCAGACTTGACTTTTGCTGATTGTTTTGTGCATTTTATATGAACAAATAATGAATAATAATATGCAGTGCATAGAAATTGCTAAACTTTGCTTTTCATGAATGTTCATGTTTGTTATTATTCAGTACACAAAATGAAAGTGCAAACTCATCACAAAAAATACCCTACGTGGGTTGACAAAACAGTTTGCTTGTTCCAGTGATTTATGGGTGTTGTTTTAAATGGGATTCATTGCATTTAATTTATGACAGCTACATACTAGTATGTGTGAATTGATAATAATGTCAAGGATTGCGATTAATTTGCAGTGCTTCATAAAAGAAGAGTATTAGCATTACATCATTGCTTGGCATGCCTCGAGGACAAAATATGTGTGACTCTCTTAAACAAAGACACTGATGAGATCGCTTTTCATTGGAAGGGACTGCCAAAGGGCTGTCTGAAGCCATTAAGTCCTTCTGCTGAAACAGATGTGTTTATTTATAAGAATGCAAAAGTAGTATTGAATAATCTTGTTTAATTATTTGAAAACCACATGAATGATAATTGAGTTGTTTGTGGAATATCACCCTTCTGGCAATGGTAACAGTTGAATCAGTGTTTATGGGGTTATTAATGTATGCCTCTACAATGTCCGTTTTATTTGATTTTGAAACTGCAACTTACTGAGTAGAGAGAGATTAGAAACAAACACAGATGTGGTTGTATATATGGTTCTCTTATCTAAAAGCAGCTGCGAGGCAGCAAAGTTACAACGAAATAACATAAAAAGAAAATTTCTTTGGAATTCAATGCATGAATTCATAATATGATGTTAATAATTAAGAAACAGCTGGGATATTTGCTGTGTTCTTTCTAGCCAATAAGCCTATAACATATCAGCCATCACAATTAGCCCAGTTATACAAAGCCACGTGTGATGATCATGGCAGGTCTTTTGTTCGTAAAGCCCCTTGCTATCTGCTCTGAAAGACAGATGGAAGGCATGATGTGTTGATTATGGATGTGTAATATATGCTTTAGGCACATATGAATCATAAAAGAAGGTTGAGTAGCTGGTGACAGACCCTTAGAACTCTTGAACTGTTGTCAGGTGACTGACAGGTCCCATCTCCCTAGTGGGACCCCATATTATGTCCAGCATATGGAGCCTTATATATGTACACTAATATGTACTGTAAGTTAGCTTGTTTATTTTTTTTTTTTTCTTTTTTAAATAATGCTTGTTTGATGTAATGATAAGTGCAAAAATGTTAAGTGTGTTTACATGCACCATTATTCGAGCTAAAGTCTATCTAACCACACGTGGCAAATCAAATATTTTGTAAATTATTAAATATTTTATGCATATTTGAAAGATTAAATAAACAATGCACAAGTGCACAACACAGAGGCCAGCTGTAGTGGATTGATGTGTGTACATGCTGGTTGAAGCAGAGCTTCAATCAAATTATTTATCTAACTTCACAAAAATCAGACCGGCACGTTTGACTGGACTATGGCATTTACATGACATTTTAAAAAGGCGTTGTCATAGTCTGGCAGAAATTAAACTCAAAGTGCATGTAAACATTGTTTTTTGGTAGCCTGACGAAAGAAAAAAAGTAATTGGCAGGTCATTTGACCTACTGACCAAGTAATATGAATAGATGTTTGACCTAGTCACACTAATTTCAAGCTTGCTTTTGCCTTTGTTTGTCAAAGAGGAGGGTGTTCTTGGTACTTGTTCAAAGCATGCGTTCAATATGGTCTTCATATTGTAAATCAGGATATTCAGGGTAACTGCCATTAGGTCTACCCCATTGTATCCCATGTGGGCAAAGAGCCAACAAAAAATATTGTAGTTCCTGGTTTTGTAGGACCTGTTTGCTGACCTAGTGAACGTTAAGTAAAGTAAACATTAAGAAAATTCTGCATAGACTATACTGCTCTAATGACAACAGGATTCATCTCACTACATTTCTTAAAATCCATGTTTTACCAGGTTTCCCAAATGGGAATAAGAAGGATCTCCACACAAGGCTATGAGTCCATCAGACCTTCCTCCATCATTAAAATTCTGTAATTACACAC
>JAFVLL020022106.1:0-79573 GCA_021397915.2 Tor tambroides
CTTAACTGACCAGATCAATATCCCAGAATTTTAATTGACTTGATGCTATACTCTGATTAAAAAGTGTTCCTTTAATTTTTTTGAGCAGTGTATTTAAAATTCCATAATATAATATAATATAATATAATATGTATTTCTTTTATACAAAGGATGTTAACATTTGCATTTTATTTTAATTGAAAATGTTTGTGAACAGGTGGACTGGTCAGCTGGAAATCTCTTGAGTGTTGGTTTGGGGGCCTGTGTTTACCTGTGGAGTGCCTGTACCAGTCAGGTAAGAGACAAACTGTAAGGACAAACAGCTGCAGATGTGATCTGATGTGATTGTCAGTAATGAGTGTTTAATTTTCCACTTGTGAACTTACACAGGTGACGCGGTTGTGTGACTTATCAGTGGATGGTGACTCTGTTACATCAGTGTGTTGGAATGAGAGGGTCAGCACAAACCTCTTATTATATAAAGATTTCTAACGTGTAATTGTATTTGTGATTGTTCAGGATAATATTTTGTTCTTTGTTGTTCACTCAGGGAAGTTTGGTGGCTGTAGGGACCCATAAAGGATTTGTCCAGATTTGGGACGCAGCTGGAGGGAGGAAGCTAACCAGTTTGGAGGGACATTCAGCACGCGTAGGTTTGTGTCACACTAAAAATCACTCACTTGAAATATTTGCTGGTTTAAATCACTCTCAGCATAAGATTTGTTTTCACTTAGTAAACGAAGAACATCAAAAGCAAATAATCTTCATATAACCGGGGCAGTTTCAGTCTCACCTTCTCTCTTCTATCTCAGGAGCACTTGCGTGGAATGGAGAGCAACTGTCGTCGGGTAGCCGGGACAGAGTGATTCTTCAGAGGGACGTGAGGACACCTCCTCCTGTGGAGAGACGCCTCCAGGGCCACAGGCAGGAAGTGTGTGGCCTCAAGTGGTCACCTGACCACCAGCACCTCGCCTCTGGAGGGAACGATAACAAGGTTTGAGTGTCATATAAACGGGATGATCTGATTAGCAGAAGAAATGAACAAGCCCTTTCATGTAAGCCATGACTAAGTTGGCTGAGAACATGGTCCATGTGTGTTGCGTGCATTCATTTTTTGATATAGTATTGAAAGCAGAAAGATGAGCGCCTTTTTTGTTTTTCATTTTTCAAAAAAATAATGAAAAACTGAAATTTAAAACAATATTTCAAAGGATATGAGCTGAATATTTCCTCACCCTCAGGCCATCCAAGATGTAGGTGAGTGTTTCTTTATCGGAACAGATATGGAGAAATTTTGCATTACATCACTTGCTCACCAGTGGATCCTCTGCAGTGAATGGGTGTTGTCAGAATGATAAAAATGTCCAAATAATAATAATACTCCATAAGAAATCCATGTGACTCCAGCCCATGTTTTTTTTTTCTTACTGTAGACACTTTTATGTTTTATCAAATCCAATAACAGTTCAGATTTCAGAAGTTTACCAATAGGAAAGCTTACTATATAACTCAGAATAGTTTAGAGAAACACTGTGGATGGTGTAAACTGTCAAAATTCGGCGTGATTTTTCATTTTTAGATTCAGGTGTAGAAGATGCTTGACACATGCTTGAATATTCAGCTTAAATATTTGATTTCCACATGTGGGCAGGCATGAAACAACTTCCCGCTGATTGGTCAACCAAAAGATCAACCTGTGCTGTCATCAGTTGTTCAGTTTTATGCAACACAATAATAGTCATCTGCTGTTTATATCAAGGCATCTTTTTCTCTCTTTTCTGCTTTCAACAAAAACATTTTCATTAAATAAACGATTTTAGAGTACTGATTTCAGATTTTTTGATAAGAACCCAATTAAGACCAACAAATAGCATGACACTAAACTAACCTGTGTTTATTTTTTACTGTTGTTAGTTACTGGTGTGGAACAGCTCCAGTCTGCTTCCCGTGCAGCAGTACAGCGATCATCTGGCCGCTGTGAAGGCCATCGCCTGGTCTCCTCACCAGCACGGCCTGCTGGCCTCCGGAGGGGGAACGGCTGACCGCTGCCTTCGCTTCTGGAACACTCTGACCGGACAGGCATTACAGAGTACTGACACTGGCTCACAGGTCTGCAACCTGGCCTGGTCCAAACACGCCAATGAGCTGGTAAGACAAGCACCTACACTCTACAGTCAAATCAAATGTTTTTTTTCTCCCCATACTGGCTTTCACCATTGATGTCCACCAGGTCAGCACACACGGCTACTCCCAGAACCAGATCCTGGTGTGGAAATACCCATCACTCACCCAGGTGGCCAAGCTCACAGGACATTCATACAGAGTGCTCTACTTGGTAAGTGTTGATATAAGTATCACTTTAATTTTTCCTCTTTCCTACTACTTGTTTCACTTCTGTTTCAGTTTTTATAACCATTTCTTACTATGTGTTAGTAAGTTGTTGTTGCTGTTTTTAAAACAAGTATGTTTGGCTCAGTGTTGATGTCTGTATTGGTTGTTTATTAAGTTTTAGTTTTATTTAATTTTAGTTATTTTAGTACTTCATACTATATGGAAATGAAATTATATATATTTATTTTTATATGTATGTATATGTATATGTGTGTGGCTGTACATACACGTCGTTGCTTTTTGGTGTTTGGCTTAGTGTTATGTTAGAAGCATTATTATACCCATACCTTTTGTTGTTTTAATATTTTGAATTGTTTTTAGCTTTTTTGTTTGTTTGTTTTCATTTAAATGTTTAGTTTTGAAATGTTGTTGTATGCATTCGTCATTTTTAAATTCTTTATTTTCTTAAATGTGCGTGCGTGTGTGTGTATGTGTGTATATATATATATATATATATATATATACATATAATTAGTATTTTTTACAGAGTTTTGACTTTTAGTTTGTTACTTTTTCTTATTTGTAAGTCGCTTTGGATAAAAGCGTCTGCTAAATGACTAAAAGTAAAGTAAAGTGTTTTCGGATCTCAAAAATATTTCAAAAATACTGTAGAGATGCAGCTCATACTTGCAATGACTTGAAAACATTGTTATGATTAAGTAGTTTGGTATAAACTTTTAAAATTTTAACAAAAGTGTTTACAAGTTAATATTTGAAAAATATTTAGACAAGTTTTAGAAAATAATAAGGATGGGAACACTGTAACACTTTAGTATAGGGACCCGTTCTCGCTATTAACTAGTAGCTTATTAGCATGCCTGTTATTAACATATTGGCTGTTTATTAGTATTTACAGTATAAAGCCCAAATTCTGCATGACCATATTCTACATCCCTAATCCTAACAATACCTAAACTTAACAACTACCTTACGAACTATTAATAAGCAGCAAATTAGGAGTGTATTGAGGCAAAAATCATAGTTAATGGTTTGTTAATAGTGAGAATTGGACCTTAAAATAAAGTGTGCCATGAACACTCAAGGTTTAAGAAACATTTTTATTTTATTATTTTTTTTTATTTAATGGTTGCACCACATGATATTTTTAGAGCCATTAAACATAAACTTCTTGAATATGGTATAGAACTGTCAACAGTCTATTAGTGCTGGGAGAAAACTTTTTGAAGCTCTGAATCAACAGAAACAGTTGGTTCATAAAACAATTCACTGTTTTGAAGCATTCGAAACGCTGTATGCTGATGTCACATAAAAGTAACATAAAAGTTTTAAAATTCATTAAATTAAATTCAAATGATCCTGCATTATAAAACTAACCAGAGATCAGTTAAAAACCATTAGACACTCAAAATTTTGAAATGTTTCGAAGCCGAAGTTCGAAACAGTATGTTGTTATGAATCCTTGTTTTCTGAAATCACATGATGGCATCCCAAGTTTGATACAAGCTCCAAACCTCTGATTCAAAACAAAGGATTTATAAATGTTTCCAAGCTTCATGAAGAAGCACCCGTCATACAGTCCATATGAAACTAATAAAAGTACAAAGAGTTCATCTTTTTTGTCATTATGGACACTTAGGGCCAGATTTACTAACAGCTTGCATCAGCGCAAACCATCTTTTGGCATTAAAATAGTTCTGTCAGGATTTATTAAATACACGCAGTGAAGAATTAGCGCTGAAAAGGCGTGGACACAGTTATTTTGCGCATGAACTTATCGAATATGCATTTGTAGGAGTTTCCCTTTCAGATGCAAAATTTATGGGAGGAAATGAATCACGCAATGCGATTTACTAACTGCATCTGTGTTCTTTAATGTGTGCATTGTCAGTAAATCACACGCAGAATTTTCCCCTCCCATCGGCGCTTATATGGAATTGTGCTCTAACGCTAATTTACCCTGTTTAGTAAATCTGGCCCTTAGTTTTATGTTTTACCAAAATGAATAATATTTTCCAAGTGTACCAATAGGGAAGCTCACTATATAGCTCAGAGAGACACTGTGGATGGTGTACACTGCCATATTATCCATAAGGCACGGTTGTCTCTGGATCTTATTTTTAATTAAGTACAAATGACCGGTGAAGACAAAGAGTAATCAAATCTTCGAGGTGTAATTGAATAATGTGAAGACACGCATGAGAAGTGAGTGTAAGCTGAGGATGTGTCTGGTTGTGTCCAGGCGGTGTCTCCAGATGGCGAGGCCATCGTAACGGGAGCAGGAGACGAGACGCTGAGGTTCTGGAATGTCTTCAGCAAAACACGCTGCACCAAGGTCAGGCTTGAAGTCTTACATTTGGACACGTGGATCATCCTGCATCTCACCCATACCTGTTTCACATTCTTTTTCTTCTGTCTCCAGGAATCCAAATCAGTGTTGAACCTATTCACCAGGATACGGTAATTCACAGCCGGAGTGCAATCCATCCAATCACGTGAATGAATGAAAGCCTTGAAATCACTCTGTCCTGTGTCCTTGCATCAACTCTAGACCCTCCGACAGAGAGAGACCCCAGCACTTCCTTCACTCTCACTTTTTTACTCAGCAGATTTCTGTTTTATCCCGTAAAATTGAGTGAGGGCTCGTTGTTTATGTTGAGATTCAGTCCGTTCTTCTTATTATTGTACATTGTGGATGTCCAAACAGATGTGCTATTGTATAAGTAGAAGTATTAATAGAGAAAAGAACCTATATGACCTATATTGTCTTTATCATGACTGTCAGTCATGAGGTGAAAATGAAATGGCTTGTTATGGAAATTTCAATATTTTATATGTGTGTATCAAAACAGATCATGATATCTGTGAGAAATAAATACGCTTAACACTAATCCTGCCACTTTTTATGACAAACGGACAAAATGATGTATTTAGTGTATTGTCTAGCAATACACACTGTATGTACACTTCCATTCAAAAGTTTGGGGTAAGTTTTTTTTGTTTGTTTTAAATAAATGAATACTTTTATTCTTCAAGGATGCATTGAATTGATCAAACGTGACAGTAAAGGTTTTAATATGTTACAAAAGATTTCTATTTTTAAACAAATGCTGTTCTTTCAAACTTTTTATTCAGTATTCCACAAAAATATGAACTGTTTTCAACAATAAAAAATGTTACTCAAGCAGCAAATTAGCATATTAGAATGACTTCTGAAGGATCATGTGACACTGAAGACTGTAATGATGCTGAAAATTCAGCTTTACCATCACATGAATAAGTTACATTTTAATAATATTTAATATTTTACTGTATTTTGATCAAATAAATGCAGCCTTGGTGAGCATAAGAGACTTCTTTCAAAAACAACGACAAAAAAATATTTTTTTGTATTGAAAATATGAGATGCATTTAAGGTTTGTATTCAAAGTTTCACTGGAAACTGAAAAAATGCACACGAAACAGAACTGGAAAAACCACCATTCATAATGTGTAACACTTGCATAACCGCATAACCTAACTAATATTTAGCAAGGTTTATCCTAAAAATAAGAAAAAATAGAGATATATTCTCTGAAAACAAGTCGTGAGTAAATGTATCTTGTTTTAAGGATGTTTTGATCATTTCAATAGAAAAAAAAATGAGCGCTGTTGTGGTGTTTACAGAAGATGTGATAAGATTACAAAAATCAAAATAATATCCAATTATTTCAATCATGCTGATTGCTTTTTCAATCCTACCACGTTAACAAATATGGCTTGATTGTATTCAAAACAGTGCACTGTATCTTTTGACCCCACAATACTAAAGCAATGATGACTCAGAGTCCACTCTGGATCTTGCATGGAGAGAGTGTTTAGTAGTTCGCTGCATACTCAGTACCTTGTAGTCCTCGACTCAACACAGCAAACTCTTTCACAATGTCCTTCATCCGTCGCTTACTCACTTGTTCCCTGTGTAAACAGTTGAAAAGAAGAAACAAATGTTTATAAAGTGCAGAGTGCCTGGCTGGTGTTCTGGTGTTAATGTTAATGTCATGGTTCTACCTGAGGATCTGCTGGCAGAAGTGTTCTTTGTGCTCAGTGGTGAGATGTGAGCTGGGGAAGCCAGGGGGCAGAAGAGCCTCTCTAAGCCACACAGACAGCATGCTGGGACAGTTACGACTCACTGAAAACAAGACCTCCGCAAACTGCTCCGCCAGACTGCGTGGAGACTGACCCCCAATGGCCTGCATTCACAATGAAATTAGTCCTTACATGCTCAATATATATCTAATATTTTATGACTACATATTCCTGTATGATGTAAATGTAGCCAAAACACTCCCATCAGTAATTTTACACATTAAAAACACTGAACTAAAATACACAAGTGATTTATAAGATAATGGACTGAATTTCTATATTTTAGGTTGGTGAGTTTGATATTGCTTGTATATAACAGTTCATTAAACAAGTTAATAACAAATAACTTACTTTGAATAACTTATTTGAAATTAATTTAAAATGAAGTAATGTTTTCTGGTCTCCAAGAAACACAGTAGTGCTGTTTCATTTCTTAATTAATTAGTATTTTTGAACAAATCAGTTAAGTAAATGATTCAGTGACTCACTCATAAAAATAATCACATTTCATTCCTGCACGAATCAGTGTTTTTGAATGAATTAGCTGAGTGAATGATTCAATTACTCCCTCGCAAAGTCACTTGTTTCCATACTAAGTGAATCAGTGTGATTGAAAAAATAGGTTTAATGAATGATTCAATGACTCACTCATAAAGACAGTCATATAACTCGCTTCTGAATGAATCAGTGTTTTTGAATGAATTGTTTGACTCAATGATTCACTCAGAAAAAACTTGTTTCCATCCTGAATGATTCAGTTTGTTTAAATAAAATGGTTAAGTGAATGATTCTATGAATCACTCATAAAGACAGTCACTTAATTTACTCCTGAATCATTCTTTTTGTCCAATTTTTTAGCTGCACACCCTCTGAAGCCAACTACTACCTTGAACAATATAATCAAAGACCACCATAGTACATATAATACAGTATTTTTTCATGTCATACATATACACACACATATATATATATATATATATGTATATGTGTGTATATGTATATGCACACGCACACACACACACACACACACACACACACACACACAGTATAACGTATACAATCATGCCAATGACTTTAAATTGAATGAAATGCTTGAGTGAATGATTCAATGACTCACTCATAAAAACAATTATTGTTTCCATCCTATATGAATGAAGGAATATTTGTATGAATCGAATGATGGTTTGAATGAATAGGTTGAATAAATTATTCAGTGACTCACTGATAAAGGTCACTTGTCGCCACCTACTGGTGTAACAATGTAAATTACAGAAAGTGTGACTGAAAAATCCCAACCACTAATACACAGAGAGTCTGTCTGAAACCACTGGTTTCTATATATGACTGAACTGCTGATGGAAACAATAAATATGTGGAAATATCTGACCTCTAGTAGGGTCTGAAGGAGCAACTTGCCGTCCTCCTGTAGCACCTCCCTCACAGCAGGAATATCCTCAGAATGAGAGATCAGCTCCGTCTGTGCAGGAGCATCAAGAGAGCATATCAGGGAGTATACAGTACTCCAAAAGGTACAGGGTGACTAATGGTACAGAAAGAGTTTATTCTGTCTGTGAAGATGAACTGCTTCTTGGAACATGTTCAGTGTTGTACTTACAAATAGCAGACAAGCTGCTTTCAGTGTTGGAGTTTCAGGAAATTTGAATGACAAGATTCCTACATAGACATAGACAGTTAATTAATGGATGAATAAATGAACGTTGTGGCTGTTAATACACTTACTGATGCTCACCACAGTAGAAAACAGCTTTGATATCAAGGCGGTCTGAAAGATAAAGGTCAGGCTTTCTTCTCAAAACCTGCAGATATTAGAGAAAATACTACCAAAAATGCAACAAAGGAAACCCCTTTACATGGTAAAAACAATTAGAAGAGGTCATTTTTTAACAATGAAAACTGGTCTAAAATATGTCATCTATGTAAATATGTGTAAATTATGCAAATTAGCATCTACAAACCACAGACCTGAGCGTGAAGCTGCATAAATGACTCCACCACATCTGGATGATCTCTGGAGCCTACAACAACATTTTCCTATGGTAAGAATGACTGTAAAGTCATACATTAATGTCATAACAGTTATCGCAAAATTGTGCATGTTGAAGGTATTTTTCATTTGTTTCGCTAGCCAACAATGCATCTGATTACTGAGATAAAATGTGTATAACACTGGTCATGTGATCTATCCCTTTAATGCATTTTTGCTTAGCATTTCAATTGATTAATCACCTTAAATTCAGACCTTGTCAGAACTCATTGTTGATATGTTGATAGCGACTCATTCTAATCTCTTACCGAGCTGAAAAATGGACATGGTGATGTTGGTAATCAGCTCCAACAGAGCAATGATTGGAGAAAAGAGATCCTTCTCGCAGCCAAAAATGTGAACTAACTAGAGGGAAACATGAAAAGAATAAACAAACGATATTTATGATACTTGTCTTATCAAGATAATTACATGTCATTACTTGTCGTGTGAGGTCTAAAGCTGAGGCTTGTGGGTAAGCGCTGAACATCTGACCAATGAGCTCACAGAGCTGAGTCACCAGCGGTGCAAAGTCATGGAGAAGGGTCTTCAGTGATTTCTCAAAGACAGCACACACCACCTGAGATGAGGCGAGAGAGAAGTGAATCAATCATGAACTCACAAACACACACATGTTCGTAAACACTGACCTCGACCACCTCCGGTTCATTCAGCAACTTGTTGAGAATGGTCTGGATCAGAGGAAAGGCCTGCTGCAGGACAACCACCACCTGAGAAATGCCCAGAACAGCTGTTCGGTGTTCATTTTGATTCAGACATGCTTGCTAATGAACAATAACAGCTGATGGGAGTTTGAGTCTTGATGGGTTGTCGTACCGGGTTGTTGTTGTGTGAGTGTGTTTGGACAGGCCTCATGACCTCCAATCTTTCACTTTGCTTGTTTAGGTCAAATGTAGAGAAGAGATTGGCCAGCAGGCCGAGGATGTGGACAATAGGAAGCTTATTAGCAGAGCTGGGCTGCATCGAATGGTAAAAGAGAGTAAAAATGCTGAGTAAAAACGAAACTGTTTTGTCTGCTTTATAAACATACTAGACATACTTACTTACTGAACCAAAAATGAAAAGTCTGTCATAATTTATTCACCATCAAGTCATTCCAAAACTGCATGGATTTCTTTTTTTGTGCAGAACACAAAACATTTTAAAGAATATTTGACCTGTTTCTTATGTAATGAAAGATAAATAGGATCCAAAACAACTCTGGACACCACTGTCTTTAATTCAATGGACAAAAATATATTTTTCAGAATGTCTTCTTTCATGTTTGGAATGACGAAAGGTTTAAAGTTAACTATAAAACCTCTCTGGAACTATATTTATTGTGTACTATACAAATATATTTTCTGTTCAGGTTCAACGTTGCTCTGATAGCTCTTGAATTCAGCATGCAGTGACATTATTGTTCCTCACCGGCTCATTGGCCAGTTTCTCCAGCTGCTGGATGTGAGGGGTGACCAGAGAGAGCAGCTTCCCCAGAATCTCGTCACCGGGCAGGGCTGAGAGCAGAAACCCCAGCGCCTGCATTATCCACATACACTGAGGGCTCTGTACAGAAGACTTACTGTCAGTCCTACTGTGGTATGACCATTACGAATGATTAGCAGTTCACTACATTCATGTGAATATATTCAGTACATTCATATGAAAAATATAGAATCAAAATTTAGAAATGAACTAATGATCTATTAACCTTTATAAGCTTTTCAACTTTTGACTGATTTCATTTTTTCAATGCTTTTCTCAATCTGAGTAAAACATTGTGACTTTTGCAATCTTAAAAAAAACACGTTTGATTAACCAAACCTTGGCCGTTCTTTATTAAAATTGACCAACCATAGGAAATTAATGGGAAACTGTAACACAGAACACTTTTTAAAAATATGTGTTAAATAAAATCTAAATATCAGCCACAATGCTGAACAAACACATGTAGAAATAAAGGGGTAAAATTACAAAATTTTCAGAATGTAAAAAATACACAGATGGAGAGAGTGACTGTAAACATTACTGCAAAAATTACACTTCAAAGTGATTTAAAAAAAATCATACCAAAATTTGACAAATAAATGGTAATATCCAAATTTATATTACATATACTGGCCATTATTATCAAGACATAATTTTGACCCAGCATACCCAAATAAATGATAAATTCTCAAATTTACTTCAGTGAAGTTCCATAAGTTTGCATATTTGTTTAAAAAGACAGTTAACCCAAAGATGATGAAAAATTTTGTCATCATTTACTCACCCTCAAAATGAATGGGTTTCTTTCTTCTGTTGAACACAAAAGATGATATTCAAGATACTGACTTTTATAGCATTTTTTTCTATACTATGGAAGTCAATGGGTTTTGTGTTCAACAGTAGAAAGAAATTCACACAGGTTCGGAAAAACTTGAGGGTGTGAGTGAAGCAATTTTTTTGGTTGAACTATCCCTTTAAAACAAATGATGGTGAAAATAGAGAAAAGGTCATCAAATTTTTGGTCACCTCAATGACTTAAAATCCCCCCCAAAAGAACATAACCTTACTGTTACTACATAAAGGAAATTAGTGTTACATCATTTCACAAAAAAAGTTACATTTTTATTAGTGGTGTCAAAATGGGCTCTGTGCACAAGCGTAGCGACGAACTTCCACTATCGCCAGAAGTCGGGATATCGGGATATCAGTTTCCGGTTTTCATTCGCGTCGCCCAAAATGTCAGTATTTACTAGATATCTCCGAGATCTGCCAAGTAAGAATCAGCGATGTCCATCGTATCGTTAATGCCTGGTCCCCTGCTCCAATACGCAAGCCAAACAAGGGATTCAAACGCAATATATCGCGTTATATGCACAAATAGTTTAATCTAATGTGTTATTTCGGCTTGAGTAGCTTCAGTAGAACATCAGTGAACTGGAGAATAATTTTGCCAGTTCCCAGCCTTGAGTAGCTTCAGTAGAACATCAGTGAACTGCGGTCAGATGAGATGTTGTCAGGCCATATGTCAGTAAAAACATATTTTCCTGTCCTGTCAGCTGTTATACTGTGCTCGTAACGTGTGCTCTTCAATTGCACGCACAAATACAGCGGCGCGTACTGTCGCCTGTATCATTTCATATAAAAGCGCGAATGAAACTACTGGCAGATCCATGGCAGATCCATGTCACATTCAGCAGCGGCAGCTCTTAAAGTAATAGCAGCCAAATAACTAATAACCCAGCTGCTCTGTTAAGTGTTTGATAACTTTATTCAATTTCTGTATATTTCCTGCTTGCTGAAGGGCACAGGTAAATATGACATTTATTATAATGGGATTATGTGAAGATTGTTTTAATTTCACTTAAATTAGAATTTATTAATAAATGTTAAAATTCTTCTTAAATTACAAGTCTAATAAATGTTAAAATTGATAGCTCTCAATTATACTATAATGTTGAATGGCTATAGTCAATGGTTAAATATTAGGAAAAAAAAGAAAACAATTTCCTAGAGACATCAGTACTGGTATCAGTGATACTCGCCTTAAGTCATAAATATTAAAAACATACTGCCTTTATGTTGTTTCAACATCAATTTGAAGATGGCATGTGACATTATTTCTACATAAAAGTATATTTAAAACCTTTAATGTTAGGTGGGATTAAACACGATTCATTTCAGAAAAAAATGTGCGATTAATTAGTTGTTGTTTTTTACTGTCCCTGGGGAAAAATAACCATGAATAGCCAAGGTGTGACTCTTTTAGGGGGGTTAAGCATTTTACAATGTACTGTTTTTTTTATAAAAGTTACAGTTAGAGTGTTACCAACACTAATCACACACAAATGGACTGGACTTACTTTATGGATGTCTTTGACAAGCACCGCCTGAGACCAAAAAGACCACCATGAGCTTACATTATTTGTACAATACTCACTGATAATGGTTTGATACAACTGTAGTGGCACTTCTAGGCAAAAGTTTTGTTTTTTTTTAACCTGTGAGACGGCCATGATGTCATTGGCGTGAAGGTGGAGGTCGTGTCGACACTCTCGGCAGATTCTCTTCAGAGCAGAGACACAAGCCACGGACAGATCCGGGTTGGACAGATCATGCAAGATCACAGGCAGGACACTCGCCAACATGAGCGAATGATCGGACAACCACTCGGCCAAAGAGCCTGCAAGAAACCATGAAAGCAGTCAGTGACATCAGCAGTCAATGCTTTGTATTAGCAATGCTTCAGAGTTTGAAAATACAAATTCAATTTGAAAATACTACTTTAATTCATGAAAATTTAAAATTGAATTAATTATGGTTTCACTGTACCTTCTGATCACACAGCAAGAAAGTTATGTTTTTCATCAGTATTTGTGTCTTGTTTTCCAGTGCAGATTCTTAAATCAAGATACATTTACTTGAAAAACAAAATGGCATAAGAAGTCTTGTTTTATTAGTGAAGTGAGTTTATTAATACAAGAACATACTTATTTCAGGGGGAAAACAAGTTTTCATACCCCACTGAAAGATATTTGTTCTTGTTTTAAGCTTAAACTTTTAATTTTATTCAGTATGTCAAAAAAAGTATTTTTAACTTGATATCATAACTTGATGAATTAAAGACTTTCTGCTCCAATTTAAGACCTTTTAAGGCTTTAATGTGTGGGTGAATTGAGACTTTTTTTTTAGAAGACTTAATTTTTAGAATACACTTGCAAGCTGTGTTTAGAAATGAATGAGTGTACCTATGGTGAACATGATGGTCTCAGCCAGCTGAACATTGTTTGCTGTGATGAGAGGAATCAGACCGATCAGTCCTGGAATGGCGTCTGAGTAACTGACATCTACTGTCTCAGCAATGGACTGAAAGCCAAACAGCAGAGCCTCTATATCCTCCATGGGAGAGAGGGAGACGGCACAGAGATATTGTTCAATATAATACATGACATATACATCTTATACATATATAAGCCAGTGTAACATTAGGACTGACTTGCCATGAGGAGGGGTGTGTTGTGTCCGTCAGCAGTGTGCCTAGTTTATCATACAGGTTTCTGAGGAGCTCTGGGCCCAGCAGCTCATACACATACATCAGAGTATCCGAGATGTCAACCCTGAAATTCAATTAAACATGCTTATTATTGCATTATGATACAAATGAAAAATAAATGAAGACTGAATGGAGAAGAAAAAAAACATTTTGTAGAAGTGTGCACATGCTGGCCTTTTTAAACAGACTGCCTTGAAATATTAATGCTGTTTGCCAGACAACCCCCTAATTTTAAGTATAAACTAAGCATGCACTGATAAATAAAATATATACAGTTTGTTTTTGGTCCAAATACATTTCAGTTATATGTTATAAACATACTGTAACCAGCATGATTTAAAAAAAAATCAAATTGAAAATATACCGTATTTAGTTTAAACCCTTAAATGCCAACATATGCTACAAAATATACATGGGGTTTCCAGTCTTAAAAACAGATTTTGAGTAAATGCAGAATGTATTTTTTTTATTTTTATTTCTGACAATATAAAAATGTTTAAATATTATTAGAAATTTTTTTTTTTTTTTGCATATTTTCAATTATATTTCAAAATATAAATACGAATACACTTAAAATAGAAGTAAATGGGGCCAATTTTAGGAGAATTTAAAAGCAGAAATGTGAAGCATATAATTTTTTTTACAATCACTTACATTAATTATTCTGTTAAAAATGATGAATATTAAAAATGTAAAAATTATATAAAAATTATTTGAGCTACAAAACTGTTTAAAATATTTTTTCTTACTATCTTTTCTTGTGTAAAGTTTTATTTAGACAATGTATAGTGTTCTATATATATATATATATATATATATATATATATATAAAGCAGTGACACATGGAAATTAATTTTTGAAGTAATCAACCAGGAATACTGCTTTACCCAGTCAATCTGTGATGTTATTATTTTCCCCTGGTTGATTATTGAGGGTTAAACAATTAAACAATTTTGCATTTTGAACTGTGCAGTTATATTTTTTCCTTCTTAAAATTCTAGTTTAACCTGTAGGTCCTGAACTGCTCTTTGTCATCTGCGGACCACGTGGCATAGTCCTCATCTCTGGGAAAACAAGCCTTCTGCAGCAGAACTTCCACCAGCTGGAAGTACACAGGTCTGTAGATTTGTAGATAGAGCGTCTGCCTCTCAGCATCCAATGACGTTATATCATCCTGAAACAAGCAGCCAATACGACACTCAAAACATCATATCTGCTCCAGTTAAGTCAATGCAACACCAGTTGGCATCAAATATGAGTGATTTTTTGGGGTGGACTTGTACCTGTAGGGTGTACCAGAATGTGAGTGTGAGTGAGCTGGAGGTCTCATCCACAGGATAGTGTCCAGGTGTACCTGTGCATGACATAATCATGCTCACTAGAGCCTGAAAGCCCTGCCAGTGATCCACCTGCTCCAGAAGAGTCCTGGGGAGTCGAGAGGGACAGAACGAGGGAAAAGAGGTTTCACCAAACAGACAAGGACAGTCAGATGATGAATTGGTCTTCTTATAGAGCCAGGCCATCTGAGGTCATATAAGACTGTTATTAATGGGAGATTGATGATGCATATAGGTCATTATGTCCAACCTGCAGTGCGTTTCTCCCAGAGCTACAGCAATGCGACAGATTCCATGAGACGTCTCCATGTCTCCATCCTGCACCGCCTTTTTTAGCTGCTCCTGAAGACCCAGCACCTGAGGAACAACCTTCAGCAGACTGTCTGCAAACCTCCACATGCACAAACACAGACTATAAAAATGAGTATTTCATACACAACCTTCTGTGCAACAAGGTTTTTATACTGATATATAGACGTTTGCTTGAATGATAATTATTGTACATTTTTTCCCAAATTGAAAAACATACCGCAACTGCAGGGATGTTGTTTGAATAATTTTTTCTATGGCACATTTCATGCTAAATATTTTCTTACTGTGCTTCAATTTCATTTTCTTTATTTTGTAATAAAGTAGTATGCAGGTGTAGATTTATAATTTCTGCAATTTTTCAGTTATTTTTCCTTAATATGAAAATAATTATCACCTTATCAGTTTTGGAATTTGAAGAACACTACGGTACTATTCCTGCAAAATATGCACTGGAAAATACTATGCACATTTTTTCAGAATATGTAAAAATGTTGTTTAATACAGTTATTCAGTTATCTATTCATTTTACTGCAAAAATGTCCCTTAAAGTGCTATTTCTAGCTGATTTAACCCATAAATTAATGCAATATTAAATAATATTTATGAACAGAATCAATTAATTTCAATCAGATTTGTCTGTCTGACTCTGATGGATAATACGCACTATATTTAAGCTTAATTTTAAGATTTATGTATTTAAATTGCATATGAAATTTCAATCCATTTGGATTACACCGTTTTAACATAAACTAATAAACATGCTAAAATGTAATGCACATTTGTCAGTCATAAATAAATGAGTCAGGTAAGATATTTCTGCACTCAAAAAATCATGGTATAGATTATTATTAAATATTTCTTTTTTGTTTTCGATTTTATGTAAATATTCATATTCAGATGTATTAATTTAAATTGCTTAAATCTGAAAAGCAGCATAAATCTGTTGTGAATTTTGGAAAACAATTACATTTAATCAGTTAAAAAGTATGAACGTGGTTATAATATGGCTAGTTGTGAAACAAGTAATATTCAATTAGTTAAAATGTATAATATTGAAATAAACTGGATTTTTAATGACATAAACCTATATATAACCCTGGTTACTTTATATTTAAAGCATTCAGTTTGTTAGAAATCTTGCCTGTTTCTTCTTATGTATTACTGACAAAAACTTAAGTTTATTAGTTCATGTTAAGACTGTGTTATTCAAATGGATGGAAATTTCACATGCAATTCGAAGACATAAAATCCTGCTTTTCTGAATAAACAATGATGTGGCAAGAGAAAGGAAATAATTAATGTGATGCTCAGGAAAACAGAACTATTAATACATGACAGGAACTAGTGTGTGTTTTAACAGTACAAACAGCTGTGTCGTGTCTCACCTCTGACAGTCAGGCTGTGAGATGATGCTGACGATGGTCTCTACGGCTGTGTCAAACAGCTCAGACTCCTTCAGCAGGGCAAAGCAGCTCTCCAGCAAACCCTCGCTGTCTTTTAAAACGATGTCCAGCGTGAGCCAGGAGGACACACACCTCAGCACCCGCTCTCTGATGGGACAGGGTGCATCCGGCCGCTGTAATAACTGCTGGAGCAGGGAGCAGACCGAGCTCCAGTCCACAGCCAGAGCGCTTCTCAGCTGGGAGTGCCGGGAGGCCGGGATCCTGCTGCTTTGAAGCTCCTCGGGGAGAACAGCGAGGAGTTCAAGAAGTGCGAGGCATCGGGCTTGACTGTCAGCTTCTGTCACACCCTCCCCAGTCTGGAAGGCACACAGAAGATCTGGTACTGCCGTCGGCCACGTTTTGGGTAGGATGTGAAGGACCAAAGAGGCCAGAGCGACACAGAGCCTTGTCAGCACCATCTTGGGCCCTGATGCAAACTGGCTGACCTGGGTGATGAGCTGCGAGCGGAGCGAGTCTAACTGACCCGGCGGGAGGTCGGACCAGTGGCGGGAGATTTTAGCATGTAATGTGCTTGCCCCAAAGAACTGGATCTCAGGAACCTAACGTCAAACCGAATAAATGAGAACTTTGAATGTAATGCAGTGAAATTTAGACAGTTTAAAGTGAGCTGTAGTCAAACCCACTGCTTACTTTGTCTGGCCGGAGCAAAGCCCAGCAGAAGTGCCATGCTTGTGGTGATGCCTGGGCTTGTGTGAGCCATTTCTGGGCCACATTCTTCTTGTCCATATCAGGGTCATAATAGAGCTGCTGAAGAGCCTACGGAACATTAAGACAGACCAAACACTGATCCTATTATAATTCCACTACTTGTCAAAAAGTTGAAATCATTAAGAAAGAAGTCGCTTATCCTCACCAACACTGCATTCATTTGAAGAAATGCAGACAAAATACAAAATACAGTACAATAGTAATAGCAGTATTTTTTTTACGGTTTAAAAGAACAGTTAATTAAATAATATGTTAAATATTAATATATCTTAAAATATAAGTTATTCTGTGATGGCAAAGCTGAATTTTTAGCAGCCATTACTCCAGTCTTCAAACAGTTTTTGTGCTTAATATATTTGTGGAAACGTGACACTACAGTTCATATATACTTTGGGTAAGTAAGTTTTTTTTTAAAGAAATTAATACTTTTATTCAGCAAGAACACATTAAATTTATCAAAAAGTGACAGCAAAAACATTTATGATGTTACAAAAGATTTCTCACCGAGGCTGCATTTATTTGTAATTTTTTAGCAGCCATTACATTCTTCAACATCACAGTTTTTGTTACTTAACATTTTTGTTGAAACCGTTATACATTTTTTAAGGATTCTTCTATGAATAGAAAGATCAAAAACAGCATTTATTTGAAATAGAAATCTTTTGTAACTTCATAAATGCCTTTAATGTCACTTTTGGTTAATTTATTACATCCTTGTTAAATAAAAGTAATAATTTCATACTTTTTAACTTACCCCCAACTTTTGAATGGTAGTCTATCACAATTTCCAGAAAATTAAGCAGCAAAAACTGTTTTTAACATTAATAGCAATAATAAATGTTTCTTGAGCAGCAAATCAGCATATTAGAATGATTTCTGAAGGATCGTGTGACACTGAAGACTGGAGAAATGATGCTGAAAATTCAGCTTTGCATCACAGGAATAAATTACATTTTAAAATATATTCAAATAGAAAACAGATTTTTAAACTGCAACAATATATTACAGTTTTTACAGCATTTTGGTATCAAATAAATGGTGAGCATAAGTTATTTAGTTACTATAAGTTACTTATTTCAAAAACATTTAAAAAATTGTAATAATCATGAATGATTGAACTTTTGATCAGTATAGTATACATAATGATATTACCTGAAAAAATGGATTAATAATACATAGATAAGATGCAACTGAAATCACAGCACACAATGGGGAAGCATAACATAAACCAGCCACCAAATCCCCCACATGCTGACAGTTATTATTAGACTAGCACAGCTTACTGAGAATATCAAGTTACTTTCCACTTACAGAAGCTTCTATATTGTTCTGAAGTGCACAAGGCCAAACACCTTCAAACTTGTGTGGCTTTACTCAGCTGTTAGTGGAATTATGGGAATATGAAGGAATAGAGGCCTTAGGGACAGCATTGTCCTAACGAAAGACAGCCCTGAATGGAGCTGATGAAATTTACTTCTATTGAATTATAGCTCTCGCCTCAGGTTTACATCTCCAAACCTTAGCCGTTTTGATTTAACTGCTCTTAAAGAACAGAAAAATGGCTTGTTAAAATGTATGGCTGTCACACATTTCTTTCAACTCAAGTGTTAGCAGTAATTCTCACCCTCTCTTCAGAAAGGCAGAGGAACTACTTGTAGGCACAAAATAACTGTTATTCACACACTTCATGAAACGTCAAGCAGTGACAGAAGTGTTCTGTGTGATAAATGATATTACACCAAAACCTTTAAACACAACTTTCAATTAAAGTAATGGATAGATTAGTCCTGGCTTCTGATACAGTGTTGCAGTCATCTTAAATAGTAATGGAATAGAAAAGTTAGGTTCCAGAAGTAAAAATCCAATTCATTTTCACCACTGGAGAACTGATTTTTAATGATACTTTATTGACCTTTAAAGGTGCCATAGAATGCATTGATACAATATTTTAAATTGTTCTCTACAAGGAAGGTATGTGGCTTAGGTAAGGGCAAAAGTTCTCCAGAAACGGTTTTACATGTCCATTTACAACCCTAGGATTTGTCCCTGGAATGAAATGGTCTGTTATTACCTTATTTGGAAGGATCATGAATAATAATGTTGAGCTGTGCTCTGATTGGCTGTTTCACAGTGCGGCTCACACAGCAGGAAGGAAACACAGGGAGGAAACTATATATTTCAATACCTTCTCTCGCAGTTATACCGTTGGATAATTATACTGTATATAAATTGCGGCCATCAGGGAGCCGCTTTGAATGCACGATCGTGTTTTACTTTCACTTTCGAGATTTGCGATCGCTCGTGCTCTGTGTAAACTACAGCGGCAGTACTTACTTACCTCACATTTTGCAAGATCAGATTATTAAAACGCGTTATTTGTTTTCCGTGCCTTTCTGAATACAGACACCAACCCATCCCTGCACAGCCCGGAACATAACATTTATTTCCATGATTCACATTGGGCTATTGTCCTCGCTTGTTTTCACAATACCTGCAGAACTTCTGATGATTCAGCTGTAGTCCGGCTGGCCTAGAACATGGGCGGTATATAGTAAATATTGGGGGCGTAACTATTAGTGATCCTGACTCTTACGTCACAGTCGGTGTTACGTTCCGATTCGCCTATTTTTCAGTGGTCTTTGTCATGCACGAGATTTACATAAGAAGGCGGAAACATTGGTGTTTGGTATTATTCAACTATGCCAAGGTTTTCCATTGTTGATCGATGGTATACTTCTGTTAAAGCCATTGGCATGCAATATTTCTACTTATTTTGTTTAGCAACCGAATTTTTGGTGAAAGACTACATTACCCATAATGCCAATCAAAGAATCACCATCAGAGAAGCAAAACCATTAAAAGAGCTCTTTCCCTATGCTTTCCCTTTTTATTGAGGAATGTGCATATATATATATATATGTTTCTCTCTCTCTTTCTCATCAACATCTTTGTTTTCTTATTCATTTATTTATTTGTTTGTTTGTCAGATTTGCTTTAAATGTTGTAATGTTATGATTTTCACCTTATATTTGAGTGGTTTTGTTCATGGCTTTTAACTCTTAATCAAAGACATTTTTAAACCCCTATTGGATTTTCGTTGTATTCTGTTATGTCAGTTGCTAAATTATCTAGTAGAAGGATGCCACTCAACCCTTAAATAGGCAAAAAACATAAAAAATACTTCTGAAAATTAATTTACTGCTATTTCAACACAACTCAAATAATACAATTCCATCTGATTTTTTCATCAAAATTTTACTCACACCTTATTGATATATGTGTCCAAATAATAATAGCAAATTGAAAATATTTTATATTCTTTAAGTAAGTTTATCTGGCCTGATCAAAACTCAGTAAGCTTTAAAAAAAAAAAAAAAAAAAAAAGAAAAAAGAAAAAATATATTTATTGAAAAAAGGAAATTTGACTGGTGTCCACTGTGCTTTTTGTTTGGGCAAAAGCACACTGTGAAACTAAATAAATAAATAAATAAATATAAAGAATGTAAAGGAGTGTATCTCCAGTAAAACAATATTAGCATTGCATTTTTTTTTAAGTTTTATATCTGGGGTCTTTGTGTGTTATTACTATGAAATATGAGGATTTTTTTTAAATAAGGGTTTATAAAATTAGAAAAAAAAATGTTAAAGTTTCAACCTGATATTTTGATGTTAAGTATGTTTAATGAGCTACTATGGTCACTCAGACCCCAAGTATACTAAGAACTGCAGTAGTGAAAAACTAAATGATGACCAGTTGCAGCAGCTAAAGTATAGACTACAATTTCCCTTTTAACTGTATATGACATTTAGGTGAAACGCTAGTGTTATTAGTCACCGTTTGTCAAGTACTCTCAAACACAAATGTTCGAGTGACATGTTATTGTGTTTCTATGAGTCAGTTTGGCCTCTCAATCTACTCACCCTCTCCACTGCCTCCACCGTGAACTCGTCTGCGTTCACTGACTCCATTCTCAGTCCTCATTAAGTTCCTTATATCCTATTCTTGTGCTCAGTAACAGTCAGTATTCGGTGGTAACGTGTGTGTGAGGGGGTGTTTTTGGAGTCCTGTGTTTGAGCGCTCGCGGGGGGCAGATCTGACGGGATGGTCCACACGTGGGTCGCGCTAAATAACAGCTGACGCCACACGTCATTCACGGCACACTCAAACCACCTTCGATTCAAACGGTCTGAAGCCATTCTCTCTCTTTAGAAATAAGCTGTCGTTTAGACTATAGGTTGCGCTTAACCACGCCCCGCTGTCGAAGCCCAGACCCCTCGGGATATTTTTAGCTCTGATGATGTCCGCTGTCATCTAACGGAAAGATCATCCCGGGAATCACAGAGCCAATCTGCACGCTGTCTGCGCTTGAGTCGCTTTATCTAACATGAGGACTCAAAGCGCTTTTATCATATGGACTGCGATGGTTCTGCATTTGTCTATCATAAAAGGTAAGCACATGGTTTATGGTTTACTTGATTTTAGCTTGAATACAGCAACAGGATTCTATAATGTCACAGTATCTGCAGGCTTTGTTATGCTCGCATATTTCCTCTGATTAATCACTAGTGATTTATATACGCCTTAAAATGATATTGGTTAGCCTATGGAACAAATTATGGGACAAAATCTATCTATCTATCTATCTATCTATCTACAATACTGCAAAAATTAAAATTTTAACAATATATTTGGGAATAGAAACATATTTTACATATTTTATTTTTGCAGCATAAATATGTTTGGTCTCGAATTTGTATTTATTTCCATTTTTCCCGTAAGTGCTAATTAGATTCTTAAAGTAAGATCTCAGTTCTCATATTAATTTCATGAATAATTGGATGTGTTGGTTGATCTGACACATTGATCTGGTGCTGATGTGGGAGACATAGGTTTGAATCTGCCCTGTATACCATGTATGCATACATAAAAAATGGCAAAAGCCCCAAATTTAATCTTTTTTTTTTTTTTAATAACATTTGTTTATGCATCTACGTTTAAGTGGTTTATGGTGTAACTGAGAATAGTGATAGGATGATCTTCTTTTCTTCTTTTCTGTCTACTGAATTTTAAAAAACTTGCAAATTTTGAAGACAAAATCTCAATTTATCTGGTTTGTTTGTTCCTCTGCTCCTTCTTGACACATAAAGGTCACAACCGCTTTGTTCTGTGGATTCACTGTGACCATTAAACTCAACTGTACAGATCCGATCTGGAATGCCCTCGTAACCGATTCAGCATGAGAACACACAGCGTTCTTCCTGTAGCTTCACCCAAATCAAATAAACATATTTCATGGCATATTCATTTTTTCCCCCTCCATGCTTATGCTTATTTTCAAGAAAGAACAAGCTTGCTCATGCAGACATTTTCTGTTTCTCCCCAAGGTCAGACCACAGACTCGTCCCCAGACGTGAGCTCTCCTCTGAATGAAGTCGCTACGAAAAATCACATGACTTCAGAAAGTGACATTTTGGAATCACGAGCCACTACAGCCTATCAAAGCGTCTCCTCTCTTTCATCCGGCGAGATCACACCTACTGTTCCTCCTCCATCACAGTCATCCAGAGTCGCCGTAGTGCACAATGACACCTCTCCTTCACCAGCCATCTCACAGAGCCCTGCGCTACAAGATGTCACCACCCTCAACACGGACACAGCCTCAGTACCAGGCAAGACTAATACAATTAAACCTAATCTAATTGCAAAAGCTATCTGTCATTAATCAGTCTAACTCAGTCTAATTTGCCATCCATTGTGTTGAGAACAACAACATGGACAGTGGAAGACTAGGCTGCAAAAATGAACAGCTTACGAAGAGTTGAAAGATGCAGTCATTTTTATATTGAGAGCCTTCAAAATGTTAGATAAAAGGTAAAGCTCTGCACTAAAACAATGCGGTGTATAGTGTAAAAAAAGAATTTTCTAAGTTTCAGAAACAGATTATTGCAGTACGTTTTAGAAGAAATACTATTTCAGTCTTTCTGCTTTAAAAGCAATTTCTAAATGAAAACCGTTTCTACAGCAGATTTTGTCAATTATTATAGTACGCTTTACAAGAAAATACTATTAATCGTGAAATTTAATAGCAATTTCCTGGTTGAAAACTATTTCTACACCAACTTTGAAATAGTTTTTCATTAGTAATTACAAAAAAGGCACACATATTATTAGTAATACTATATATGAAATAGTAGTTTCTTGTTAAATATAATCCAGTAATCTTTTTTATAAATTCTCTCTTAATATTTCAGTAATTTTGTTTAAAATTAATTTTTACAATGTGCTTTAGTCAGTGGTTAGTTGGAAAATGCGGGCTCAATTCTGACCTATTTCTAAATGCTTCCATAAAACTGTTTAACTTTTCTTTGGGGTGGAGGTGGGGGCTGCATTATTAAATTGCTCTATAGACGTTCCCATTGACGCTGGCAATTGAAAACCGCATACTGATCAACCACAAGCTGACAGGACAGTAAAGATGGTGGCATTGCTCGCAAACTGCTGTAAAAGACACAATGCTTCAGGCTTCATGCGCTGACATTTGCGTTTGTCTTCTAGTCTGAGTGCTTTCATGTGGGTGTACATCACTTTGTTCCACTTTAAAGATAAAACACTGGGCTTAATGTGACTGAATCCAGACTGAACTCCTGAGACTCTCTGGGAAAGTGCCACATTCCACCCACTTGATCAAACGTCTGTCCGTAAATAATGGCTGGACGTGGGTGTAACATTTTGGAACGCGACTGTGTTTGTAAATAATATCCCTCTCTCATACTGTCATTTCACTGGAAACACGGCTATATTTAGGGCAGTTGAATATCTACTTATTGGTTTACTGCACTTATGCCAGACCTTAAGTATGACTCTTAGAAAACAACTTCAAAACACAAGTTCTTCAAACCAGTTTTTGCCCGGCAGACTTACACTGAACGAGATCAATCTATCTAAGCTCATTCAAGGCTGTTTCTATGCCTGTTTTTCCCCTGCAGGTTCCTCCGCTAGCACCCCGTCAGTTTCTTTTTTGAAGAGCACTGTTTCATATTCAGTGGTCACTACAGCTCCTGCGTCATCCATCAGTCCAAGTGAGGGACCTCAGAGTGTCTCTACTTCAGCCAGCAGTGTGATCCAGACAACACAAACAGCTGCACCTTTCACCCCTACTTACCCTCAGACATCTCAGATCGCCCTGACCAGCAGTTCAAAGGTCACCGGACCTGCTCCTTTGGAAGATCAGGATGAACCTTCTGAACTGGATGTGGGGGATCAAGGTGTGTGGATAGCAAATATGTTCCTGCCATTTATCTAATTCACCCCAAAATCTACATTCTTTCATTACTTAACTCACCATCATGTCATTCCAAACCTATGAGACTTTTGTTCAGCTACAGAACACAAAGATATTTTTAATACTCTTTCATCATTTTTCTGTCTCTCCATTTAAAGTCCATGCAACCAAAAATTTAAAGTCCATAAAGATATTATAAAAGTAATACATATGAATCAATTGGTTTAATCCAGAAAGATAATCCACATAAATACGAGAGGGATTAAATTTGTTCGAGTCGTGTCTTTGGTCTTGCCGTCAAGGTCTAGTAAGCTCAAAGACAGATGATAATTTCATCATTTTTCCATCTGCATTTACTTCTGTGGTCTGTACATGATGTTCCTTCAGTTTTATTAGTTTCTGTGATAGTGATAATCAGTTTTTGCTCAATTCATCAATCTTCTAGAGTCAGGGAAGGCTCCCCACCGCCCTACATCTCCCCTGGACCCCCTGCTCGCTGCTCTGGTCACCATTTTCATTATTTGCACTGCCATGGTCTCGGCTGTCCTCTTCCTCAGGTTCCGTCAGCGGAGTGAGCATCCAGAATTCCACCGGCTTCAAGACCTCCCTATGGTGAGTCTTGCATTTGGAGTGCAAGTTGTGATACTTACAGTTAAAATAGAGATCTTTGAAAGTTTTATAGATTTCTATTAGAGGTCGAACGATTCATCGGTTTTGCAGATTGATCAGTTTTGCTGATTGCTGGAACAATAGCGATAGTTTTTTCAGGTTGCATCCATTGCTGAAACAACCGAGAAGGTCCACTGTCATTATACTGAACAAGAGTGGCCTCTAGAGGCAGTATCAATGATGCCTCATGTTGTTTGTTTGTTTAAAGCCCAAAGTACTTTGTTTTCGTACGCTAGTCGAACGTGTAGTCAAAGTATACTCCATTTGATAGCATGTACGAACAAAGGTGGTTGACACATGCGCTCTAGAAAGCTTCATTTTTGTCCAGTGTCTGATGTATTTTTCTCCAGAAGTTATGACTGATAAAAATGTCTTTGTACTCTTTTAAACTAAAGTTGCTGCTCTCTCATAACCCCCTCACACAAGCACTTTTCAATGCGGTTGTCTGTGGTTGTTGCAGTCTCCGCTATTTTGTTGTTGTTCCATCTCTTTAGTTTAGTTTTTTTTTTACTGTGAAACAGCAGCCTGGGCCACCTTGTGGAACAACTGACTAGTGCAAAACCAAGTCAATGTGACCTGCGCGTACAAAGTATGCGTGGTTACAAAAATTCGCATACAGTATGCACATACTATTTTGATGACAAAACTTGCGTCATGCACACTGTACACGGACCCTCGCGAACGAGTAAAAACCAAAGTATACTTTGGCCTTTATGCATCCGTTATCCAGCTAAGTTGCATATTTAAAGCTAGTGACGTCTGACAAATCCAAAAATTTTATTGCCACTGTAATACATATTTTGTTATTTTTATTGGATAGTTTATTATTCTAAAATAGAAGCAAATAAAGTGGGAGAGTATACATTCAATATACATCTAATTTCAATGCATTGGACTTTGTGTAGATATTTATTTTATATGAAAAGGTAACATTTCATAATACATTTACATTTAGTCATTTAGCAGACGCATTTATCCAAAGCTACTTACAAATCAGGACAACAGAAGCAATCAAAACCAACAAAAGAGCAATAACATGCAAGCACTATGACAAGTCTCGGTTAGCCTAACGCAGTACACGTAGCAAGGTTTTTGTTGTTGTTGTTTTTTTAAGAAAATAAGTAGAATATAGAAAAATATATATTTTTAATAATAATAATAAAGTCCAGTTGTAACATTAACTGAGGTTAATAAATACTATAGAAGTAAGATTGTTAATTTCATTTGCAAATAATAATCATTTACTTAAAAATGTTACATTTTTGGTTCACTAAGGTTTTGTTTTTTTTTGTAATAAAGTCCAGCACTATTTTACTTGGAGTGTTATGTTTGTTTTCATTCAGTATCCATTTTAAAAACTAAGAGATGATTCATCGGTTATCGTTCAGCCTAGTTATCGTTATTGGTAAAATCCACTATCAGTCGACCTCTAATTTATATGATAATGGTAATTGTGTCATGTTTTGCAAATGCGATGGCATGTTTTTCAAATCAACACTGATAATGATAAAATTTGACAATTGAAGTGCTGACCTCAAAAATAATAACTTGATGTGCTTTTCTGCAGGATGATCTTCTAGAAGACACGCCACTGTCAAGATACACCTATTAGCAAGAGTGAATTCCACTATTTCATTATCTGATTCCTCAGGCAACCAGTGTTGTTATTGGTGCAAATCCCCTGAAAGATGGCTTTCTCTACTGATCTCTGATTCTAGGTTTTGATGATTCTCAGGAGGCTTCAATGCTAAAATGTGGTTGCATAATATTGGAATAAAAAATATAATTATTTTACTATATTATGAAGCCCATTAAAATAAAATATGGGTTCCAGAAAATAGAATAAAATAAGATAATCAGTCTTATTCTCTGTTAAAAACTTCACAGTTTCTTCATAAACAGGTGTTTAGTTAGAAAAGAATGTTTGAATTTCAAAAAACAGAACTCATATTTTCTTCACCTTAAGATTCTCTACAAACATGTAGAGAAACTAAAACATGTTCTCTACAGACATGACATGTAGAAGAAACAATTCACATTTTAATAATTTAGAGCATTTGCTGGAAATAATTTGCCTTTTTCTTAATGCTATATTTGTACTTAGGGAATTGCTCAATATTATGATACTATCATTTAGTTCATCCGAAACCTAAACTAAAGGTGCGGTCACATTTACTGGCATTCTGTAAATTTTCACAGGTGGAATTCAGTCATTTCAAAAAGTATTTTGGAAGGTGAAAGATATTCCCCACACAGATTTCACAGCAGGTTCAAGTTGTTCACGTGAAAGTGCACCTCTGACCAACATACGCTATTGACAGTATAGACAACAGAGCTTTTTTTTTGTCCACAAAATTTTGGTAAAATGACCGCACCTTAACTTTTATATAACATTTATTCTAAAGGTCTAAAAATTCTTGAATCTACACAAGCAAATAGTACTGCACTTTCTTTTCAGGGGCTATTTATTTTCCTAGAGAATTTTTTGGAAAACAGTTCCCTGGGTTTAGCATAAATGTCTCTGGACTTTTGCACTGTTAGAGCTATGACATTGCAGTAGGGAAAATGTTCATTTTTATGTGACAGTGTTCTAGAATGAGAACAAATTTGGGTTCAACTGAATTGTGATTTTGATATTTATGACAAAGTTGATTGTCCAGATCGATAATGAAGGTATGTGAAATAACCTGAAATGTATTTTAGCATATTCACCTCTGTCTACGCTGGTATTTGTGGTAAACCTAGTGCCTAATGTACTTTGTGCCAAAACTGATTTGCGGTAAACAAACTGATAAATATGTATTGCACAGTTGTGGTGTTGAGATGAACCTGTAAAGATAAGAGTTTGTAATAAAAAAAAAAACTATTTTGTGTGTGTGTGTGTGTGTGTGTGTGTACTGGTTTTTGTGGTTTACGGGGACAAAATTTGTTTAATGACATGGGTATGACAGAGGTATTACAATTTGAAGGTGGTTTATGAGGACACTGCCTATGTCCCCGTAATTCAAAAGGCTTAAAAAACATACTAAATGGTGTTTTTTTGAAAATCTAAAAATGCAGAAAGTTTCCTGTAAGGGGTAGGTTTAGGTGTAGGGTTGGTGTAGGGCAATAGCCCATACAGTTTGTACGGTATAAAAACCATTACGCCTATGGAGAGTCCCCATAAACCACAAAACAAACGTGTGTGTGTGTGTGTGTGTGTGTGTGTGTGTGTGTGTGTGTGTGTGTGTGTGTGTGTGTGTGTGTGTGTGTGTGTGTGTGTGTGTGTGTGTGTGTGTGTGTGTGTGTGTGTGTGTGTGTGTGTGTGTGTGTGTGTGTGTGTGTGTAAAAAGCTTCATGCTATACCACATTCACGGGGAAGTCGTGGCCTAATGGTTAGCGAGTCGGACTTGTGATCAAAAGGTTGCAGGTTCGAGTCTCAGGCCGGCAGGAATTGTAGGTGGGGGGAGTGAATGTACAGCGCTCTCTCCACCCTTAATACCACAACTGAGGTGCCCTTGAGCAAGGCACCAATCCCCTAATTGCTCCCTGGATGCTGGAGCAATGGCTGCCCACTGCTCCAGGTGTGTGTTCACTACTCACTGTTGTGTGTGTGCACTTGGATGGGTTAAACGCAGAGCACCAATTTTGAGTATGGGTCACCATACTTGACAATACGTCACAACTTTCACTTTCACATTTACATGAGTTAAACATGGTGAAACTGGTGAAATAAGATATAGTCAATATAAATTATATACACGTTTTATTAGTTTCTTACAAACGCTTTAAAAATAAAGGGCAATATAAAGTTTATTGATTAAAATTAGCAACAATGCAGATTTCATATGTGCTGTTTGTAATAAATAGATAAATATTAAGAGATAAATATTAAAGATGGAACAGTAAAACCTAATTATGTTAACAAAGAACAATTTATAGTAGAAACAGAAATACTGTAATAAACATAGTATCATTAGAATAATATAGGAAACATTGCATAAAATATTCTGAAGTTATAAAATACAAACCTTTTTTTCATAGAGTACAAAATATCACAATAATAAAACAACATGTTAAACCATCAGTAACGTTACTACAACCAAAAATGTTTCAGTTGTTTAAAAATTCATAAACCAGAAGACTGATTTAATAAGGCATGTGAATAAATATCCTCATACCAGTTTTGTCAGGAAACAATGGCAAGTCCTCATCTGTCCTCATCGATCTACGGCTGATGATGATGTCACCATACGGCTCGTCCTGTCGCACTGTGACCTGTCCTGCAACTATTTCCTCTGTAAGCATAAGACGAGATAAGACAGCATATCTGTCCGGGTGATTGCACTTTTCAATAAATTAAGCACTGGGGAGAATTTGATTGCATATATTTTGTTAACTGTGGTATTCAATGTCACACCATTTTTTACAGCTAGCAGGTGAGGAGGCTCATGGGTAGACAGATAGCAGCTGAAGTGGGACGGGTATAATTGTTTCTCCCTTTAGTCTTTATATGATTCAGTTGAAAATAAATTTGATTTCAGTAGGTGGGCTACAAGTCAATCATCCCTCTGAGAACAGTCCCAGTGCTCCCAATTTTTTACAGCAAAATCTCAATTTCATAATTTCATTTCATTCATTTTGTCTTCACTAACAAGAGTCAGGCATTATAGAATGGTAAATTCTCTGCCATAATCTTACCTAGCAATCTGAAAAACATTTGGGCAACAATTCTGCGGCTGGCCTGATGGGGCAGCAGAGAGTGAAAGGTCACCAAACCTTCAATAACATCCTGTGGCCTTCAACAGAAGAAAAAAAAAAAACATACATTAGACAAAAAAGGCATTTACATCTGTCTATACTCACATGCCACTGAAATGGACAAAGCAAAAAATATTTGTGATTTCCACAATGCTGGAAAAATGATCTGATGTAAGATATTTTGAGGAAAAACTAACGTCATATCATATACACACAGAAATTTCACAGGTCTTCACAGGAACCCATCAACATAAAAGTTTGGTTTAACTTGAAGAAATTGTGACAGAAATGTATTACAATTATACAGACATATTGAACGTTTGCCTTTATGTAATAATACTACTACTAACGAAATTATTATTAAAACTTTATTTCCTAAAGAATAATTTTTGATTAAAATTTTGATATTTTAATAGTAAACCTCTGCTGTGCAGCACTTTTTTTGTCAAAAAATGAAAAGGTTTGTTTAATTATCATTTGATTAAAAAATAAGTGAATGTTTTGTCTTTATTTGATTACCAGAAAAATTAAAACACATGCGCAGAAATTCTGAAAAAAGGCCCTATCTGTCACATGTCGGTTTCCTTTTAGTTCCGTTTTGCCCTTATTTGGTCTTTCCTGTTCTTGTTTCCTGTTATTAGTTAATCATCGTTTAGTCTTCACCTGTCTTGTATTAATCATCTTGTTTCCTCATTAGTTTGTGTCTTTATAAGCCTTGAGTTAAGTAATCTTCTTCGTCGTGTCTTAAAGTAATGTTAATGCTGAATGCTTTCTTATTGATTTCATTTGTACCATTAAAGAACCTGATTATTCTGAATCCCTCGTCTTCCTGTCCTCCTGGATCACCATTATGTTACACTATTATTGTAAATAAATAAGTAAATAAATCATTAAGTTGTTTAATTAATCCATTAAAATGGAACCCAGAAGAATTTAAATAGAAAACACAGAATTTGGTAAAAATAGAACAGAATTTGAGAAAATATAAATGTATTTCATAGCACCCTGTAATTTTTATTAAACATTTAATAAATTGCTGTTAAATTAAGTTTAATTATTTCAATTAATAAGACGGGCTTTTTGAGTAATACAATTTCATTTAATCATTAAAACAGAGTCCAGAGAAATTAAAATGAAAAAACAAAAAACAGAATTTGTAAACAAAAAAAAAACAAAAAAAAGAAAGAATTTGGGAATATATGGTTTTACTATACACCTAATAATCAGTAACAGTATCAAACTGACTACCCTCACACTACTGGATGACAACAAAACTTGAACTAAATTGAGATGGATAATGAAAATGTCTTAAAGGTGCACTAAGTTTTTTTTTGAGAAACGCTTTTGACCACAGTGTTGGACCAAGTACCAAAACACACTTGTAGCCAATCAGCAGTAAGGGGGCATGTCTTGTACTGATAGAGAGAAGAGAGCGCTCAATTTGAGTTCAACGGACGGATATTAGGAGATCGACTATAGAGAGAGATGGCAGATAAAAAAAAAGAGGAAAATATCAGAGAAACAAAACATTAAAAAGAAGGGTTACGATCAGGCAAGAGGTAGAACCCGCGTAAATACTGGATCAGCTTTCCAGCGATGGAGAGAAACTCAAGGAGCGGGAAGGGATCGAATCGGACGCAGAGGTTATGTTGTTTCTTTTTGATAGGTGAGTAACGTTGATTTTGCCTTGTTTCACACTACTTATCTTTTGCTTAAATATGCTTGTGTGTCATCTTCACTTGTTTCCGCGATCGTCGTTGCCATGGTTGTGTACGTACGTGTGGGGCGGAGATTTCAAAATAGGGGCGAGGTCCTGTTGGGCTATGGGCGTGTTTGTTTTGGTGCTTTCAAATATCAACATTGCTTGGCAAAAAACGCTTAGTGCACCTTTAAGTAGAGCTGCTTTACACCTGAATCGAAACTGTTTCTTAACTAAGCAACATTGATACGGTTATTGAACTGAACTGAGTTGAATAACGACACAATTGCTTTCTGTAGAGCTGCTTCATAATTAAATTGAGTTCGCTTCATAACTAATGAACTATGCAACAACTATGCGACACTGTTACTGAACTGAATTAAATCAACATTGAAGTAAACTGAGCTTCATGAGGACACTATCATTTTTTTAAAAGCTGATTTTCAGTTGAAATTGTACACGTTTCATAACTGAAGAACTTTGCAAAATTAATAGTGTTATTTTTCTGTTTATTAATGTGAGGCTGCTTTGAAACTGCTTTATAAAGCACAATACAAGTAAATGTGACTTGACCTGACTGTTATATAGTAATATAAACATAAATAGCCATTCGATAAATAACAAAATATGCAAATACTCATATTAACACAGTAGAGTATAACAAAAGTTTTACATTGACAGTACCATCAAATATAGGCTGTTTTTGGCAGTACCTTAACTGTTCGTCAATCTCCTTTGTAATATCTTCCATCTCTGGGACCCTCTCTTCTGGGATGCCCTCTAGATCGAACTGAATTTCTGGAACAGGGGATCTGAACCCATGACAGCACACACATACTGCCCAAGTTATTATTCAGAGGCACTTAATTATGCAGCAACTGAATGTGAAACTCACAAGTGTCAAACCAGTCGTTTCTGACAGCGACAGCTATTTCCGTCTCAGACTTTCTGTCTCTCTTTAAGCATCTCTCCTCTCACCGTCTCATTTCAGGAGTCTCCAGAGGAGAGAAATCCTTGTCTGTTGTCTCCAAAACCACCAGAGAGGCTGCAAATTCATTGAAACATGAACATTCAGTATGTAAATGTAGCAGTTATTCTCTTTCTTTCCTTTCCTTTACAAAACAGCCCACAATAACTATAGAAAAAGTCAACTGTAATCTGAGAAATTATTATGTATTGTGCTAATAGTTTACCTGGTGTTTCTTGCTGGAAGAGGCCAGACTCCAGCATTTCTCTGGGAATCTACAGTAGAAAGGATGTAGGACAAAAAGATCAGTCACTAAAACACTCAAAAATGATTGCCTAAATGAAAGATTTTTGTATTTGAATTGCATAACATTTCTGTCCATTTGGGTTACACAATTTTAACACAAACTTATAAACTTTATGTGATGCATTTGTCAGTCATACATAAATAAAAAGGGGTAAAAACAGGTAAGATTTCTGTTCTTCAAAATCATGCTATAATTTATTAGCTTTTTGCATCTATTTGATTTCATTTTAATAATCATATTTTCAGAATGTATTTATATAAATTGCTTTAAATCAACATAAATCTGTTCGTGTTGAAAAGTTATTCAGTTAAATATGAACATGGTTAAAATATGGCAACAGTCAGCTGGATTTATTGATGACAAATATATAAACCTGGTTATTGTGTATTTAAAACATATTCTGTGTACTAGTACTAATGCAGAAATCTTAACTGTTTAATTTATGTATAACTAACAAACATAAATCACATTCATTTTAAAAACTGTCTCTAAATGGATGGGAATTTTACATGCAATTCTAACACATAAATCCTAAATTTGTGCCTATGTACAATTTTGCACCCCACTTTATATTAGATGAAAAAAAAAATCAAACAATCAGTCAAAAAAAAATACCCACTACAAACAATGTATTTGTTTACCTGCATGTCATGTGACCATTAACCAACCTCAGAGAACTGTGAACATTCAAATTATTCAAATATTACCGTAAAATCTCCGGGGAACTTCAAGTAAACATTTTAGGTCAAAAACGTTCAGCTGACAAAAAAAGTTAGGTAATCATGATGTAAGGTATTACTCATGTCTGTATGGGATGAGTTACATCTCAGAATGTAATAGTGTGAGTGGGACCCTTGCTATGCATGCTAACCTCTTTTGAGCTAAGCTCTCTCTCCTCCTCTCTCTCTCCTGGTTCTGGTCTCTCCTGCTCTCTCTCTGGTATCTCCTCAGCTTCAGGAACCTCCCACCGCTGCTGGGATGGAGGGATGGGCCTCAGGACCACGGCCTGTTTCCATAGTGCCAGGATTTCAGGTGGAAGGCCTGCGTAAGCATAACACTTCACTGTCAATTATATGACCTTTAGCTTAAGCTCTGGACTGTATAAAGGGGTAAAGCACAGGATGCTTCAGTGAATATCATGGAAACTGTCATGAAACATCCATATAGGTCATATTTGACCCCAAAAGCAAAACAAAAAATATTTTCATGAAAATTAAACATATTTTTTAACAGTTATTTTTAGTCTAATTATATTAGATATTTTTGCATTTTTTATTCTTATTCTCACTGATTATATATATATATATATATATATATTATTATTTTTTTTTTTTTAAAGAATTATTTTATCCAAAGTACAGCAAAAACAGTAAAATTTTGAAATATTTTTACTATTTAAAATAACTGTTTTCTACTTGAATCTGTTTTAAAATGTAATTTATTCCTGTGATGCAAAGCTGGATTTTCAGCATCATTACTCCAGTTTTCAGTGTCACATGATCCTTCAGAAATCATTGTAATATGCTGATTTGCTGTTCAAGAAACATTTCATTATTATTATTATTATTATCAATATTTAAAACAGTTGAGTAGATTTTTTCAGGTTTCTTTGATGAACAGAAAGATCCAAAGATCAGCATTCATCTGAAATAAAAAGCTTTTGTAACATTATACACTATACCATTCAAAAGCTTGGAGCCAGTATATATTTTTTATTGGGGAAAGAAATTTTAGAAATTAATACTTTTACTTAGCAAGGATGCTTTACATTGATCAAACGTGATGATAAAGACATTTATAATGTTACAAAAGATTTCTATTTCAGATAAATGCTGTTCTTCTGAATTTTCTATTCATCAAAGAAACCTGAAAAAATTCTACTCAGCTGTTTTCAACATGATAACAATAATAAATGTGTTTTTGAGCAGCAAATCAGAATATTAAAATGATTTCTGAAGGATCATGTGACTGGAGTAATGATGCTAAAAATTCAGCTTTGAAATCACAGGAAATTTTTTTTTTTTTTTTAAATAGATTCAAATAGAAAACAGTTATTTTAAATAGTAAAAATATTTCAAAATTTAAAAAAAAAAACAGTAATATTACGAAATATTACAATTTAAAATAACTTTTCTCTATTTGAATATATTTTCAAATGAAATTTACTCCTGTGATGCAAAGCTTAATTTTCAGCATTATTACTCTAGTCTTCAGTGTCACATGATTCATCAGAAATCATTTTAATATGCTGATTTGGTGCTCAAGTAGCATTTCTTATTATTATCAATGTTGAAAACAGTTGTGTTTTTTACGGATTCTCTGATAAATAGAAAGTTTAAAGAAGAGCCTTTATTAAAAATGGAAATGTTTCATGCTACACTGCAAAGTCACTTTTTAATCAATTTAATGTATCCCTGCTAATAAAAAAAAAAAAAAATTCTTAATTTTTTATTTTTTACATTTCTTTACAACAGTAGTTTATACTGTATATTTGGCTCTTTGCTAATTACAGGTTTATGTTTCATAATAAATTTGGGGTGAAATATGAGCAGCTTACTCATGCAAGGGTTCTCGAGTAGTTCTTTATCACCCTTCTTTTCAAATGGTGGTCTGACAAGTGATGCCTAGAAGAAAAATACGATTTACACCATTTTACTTTTACACACCAAATAACGCTGACTTGAATAATACAAATCATACTAGACTTACCAATGGCCTGGTCTCTGTCTCCACGTCATCAATCCGTGCCCTCATTCCCTCTTGCAATATCTGTGTGTTTTCATCAATGAAGAGCAGCTGTCTCCTCCTCTTCCTCCCCTCTATAGGGGATTCAGGCCTCACTACAGCAGGCTGACAGACGGACACATGGGGCTTGATGACAAAATGCTTCAATGCAGGATGAAGACAGACCTCAAAACATAACACACCTCAAGATCAGGGCTCCACTCTCTCACTGCCCTCTCTTCTCTGGGTTCAACACCCATTTTCTCCTCTTCGCCGGGGGGAGGGGACGGTATGGATACAGATACTGGGGTCTTTTCTCTTTCTTCTAGCACAGGCATTTCCATGGGCAGCCCCAGATCCTCCTCAGGCAGCAGGACAGCCTCCTGGCTTGATGCGCCAGTGATTTGTGCCCTGGAAAATCATAATCTTAAAGCATTAGTTTGGTGTTTTTCAATCATTTATCCCCTTTTCAGGGTTTCCATGGGATATTTGCCTATACATTTCCTATATTAAAACAGGAAGTGGGGGCAGGACATAGCAAAGAGCTTACAATTTTTAAAAAATAGTTAATAAACTGTCAGATAAAATCACACTTGACAGCTTGTGCTATTCAAAAGGCTGCATGATAATGGTTAAAATCATAATTCAGATCTTTTTTGTTAAAAATTTTAAATCATGATTATTCTAAGTTGAGAAATTTCTTTTTACATTTCATCAGAATCATTGCAGAATTATTCATCAGAATTCAATCCAATAGTTACAAATGATCTTTTTTTTATTATTAATACAACAAAAACAATTTTGTATTGTAGCTCAGACGATGCATAAGCGTATTTATCAGTAACCACAATGGCAAATAGCTCAAGCGGCAATGTGAAGGAACAAAGACTGGCTATATAAAACTTTCATTTGAGCAAAAAACCACTAAACTCTGATATACGTGTTTGTCGGTGCTTCAAACCATCAAAGCCTGGGTGGATAAGAGAATAGCTTTGATTGGGGAATTTAAACTCTTGACATCTGGCAACCCCAAGTCTAAAATATCTTGGAGGCTTCACAGTAAAAAAAGTGTGTTCTTCAGTTCAGTTCTTCCTTAAATTTTTAAGTGACTTGATTGTATTTGTCATTTCAACTTAAATGACATTAAACCGACTTAAAAAATTAAGTTGAATTTCATATAACTTAGAAAAACAAGTTGAAATTGCTCACCTTATTTTGAGTTATAAAATAATCTAAAAACAAAAGCTGCCTTGACTTACTGATCATATCAATTTAAATGTCAAATAAAAAAAGGATACATTTTACCAGCGGGTCAATATCGCAAATGTGACCCTGGACCACAAAACCAGTCTTAAGTAGCACATATTTGTAGCAATAGACAACAGTACATTGTATGGGTAAAAATGATAGATTTTTCGTTTGTGCCAAAAATCATTAGGATATTAAGTGAAGATCATGTTCCATTAAGATATTTTGTAAATTTTCTACTGTAAATATATCAAAACTCAATTTCCGAAGAACTTCATTTGGACAACTTTAAAGGAGATTTTCTCAGTATTTTGATTTTTTGCACCCTCAGATTCCAGATTGTCAAATCATTGTATCTCGTTGTATCCTAACAAACCAAACATCATTGGAAAGCTTGTTTATTCAGCTTTCAGAGGATGTATAAATCTCAATTTCAACGACTGGTTTTGTGGTCCAGGGTCACAAATGATTATGCTTAATTAATCGATAAAAGCAGAAATCATTATTAATTAAAATATGATCATGCAGCCCTAACTATGGACTGATCAAGGTGAAAACTAGAGAAAGAGATTCAAGATTTTGATTTCACTGGGACTTTGAAGCCATCAGCCCTTAAAATTTTCCATTTTTAGTGTCTTTTGTTAACTGAATGCTTACTAAAAAAAGAAATAAGTGTAAGTCTAAGTTTGAGTGTGATTCTCTAAACGTACAGATCTAAAGAGACTGATGTTGTCAGATCTCTTGCTGCCTCTCTCTCGAGTGCTGCTCTCTCTTGCTCTCTTTCATCAGGCATCCTGGACATTTGCTCTCTTTCCCTGTCTATCTCCAGCTGCCTCTCATCTTCACCTGGAAAAAACCAAGCACTTCTCAAATTTCAACCTAAAACTGATTTGTAATAACATCTCCATCATATAAAACAAGATAAAACATGATAGAAATTTCACAAAGCCAACTGATGAAACCACATGAACTAAGCACTGACTCATAATGAGTGTTTTGGTCGAATCTCACAAAACCTGACATCAACAAAATAATTCTCATTACTGTAACAGGCCTTGATTTTTATTTTGAAGTTTCCTGATTAATCTTTTAGGGATAGTTCACCTACAAATGAATGTTCTGTCATTATTTATTCGCCCTCATGTCATTTCAAACCTGTATGAGTTTCTTTCTTCTCTTGAGCACAAAAGAAGATATTTGCAGAATGTTGGTAACTAAATAGTTGACTGTAGCCATTGACTTCCACTGAAAAAAAAAATAAAAAATACCACAGAAGTCAATGGCTACCGTCAACTGTTTGTACTGTTTGTACCAACATTCTTCAAATATCTTCTTTTGTGTTCAACAGAAGAAAGAATCTCACACAGGTTTAGAACAGCATGAGGGTGAGCAAATGATGACAGGATTTACATTTTTGGGTGAACTATCCCTTTAATGATGTTTAATGATTATTTCCTTTTTACTGCAATAACACAGTAACTTTACATTAACTACTATTATATATATAAAAATATGCAATGAAGTATAAATACTACACATTTTATATCTGTCAGGGTGTGTCATGTGTTCCTGCCTCTTGTGTCCATTTTTGGTTTGTTTCCTGTCCTTGTTTCATGTGATTATTAGTTAAGTGTTGTCCAGCTGTGTTTGTAATTATCCTGTGTATATTAGTTCATGCCTGTTCAGTTTCGTGTTGTCTGGTCTACTCGTTACTCCCCGGTGTTCCTGTCGATGTCTGCCTTGCCTTGTCTTGCCCTGATGTCCATTAAAGACTATTATTTGAGTTTAATCCTCGTCTCCGTGTTCCTGTGTCCTCCCTCGTGTGTGCACCGTGACAATCTCTTATAAAATTGTAATATTCTTTATTTTCAGCATTTACTGCACATACACTACTTTTAATGTTTTTCAAAGAAGTCTCTTTTGCACCAAGCCTGCATTTATTTGATCCAAAGTACAGCAAAAACAGTCAAATTGTGACATATTTTTACTATTTAAAATAACTGTTTTCAATTTCTAATCGAATATATTTTAAAATGTAATTTATTCATGTGATTTCAAAGCTGAATTTTAGCATCATTACTCCAGTCACATGATCCTTCAGAAATCATTCTAATATTCTGATTTGCTGCTCGAAAAACATTATTATTATGTAGAAAACAGCTGAGTAGAATTTTTTCAGGTTTCTTGGATGAATAGGAAGTTCAGAAGAACAGCATTTATCTGAAATAGAAATCTTTTGTAACATTATAAATGTCTTTATCATCACTTTTGATCAATTTAAAGCATCCTTGCTAAATAAAAGTTTTAATTTCTATAATTTCTTTCTCCCCAAAAAAATAAAAATAAATAAAAAATACAGACTCCAAGCTTTTGAATGGTATATTTATTTCAGATAAATGCTGATCTTTCTATTCATCAAAGAATCCTGAAAAAACTCAACTGTTTTAAATATTGATAATAATAATAATAATAATAATAAATGTTTCTTGAACAGCAAATCAGCATATTAGAATGATTTCTGAAGATCATGTGACACTGAAGACTGGAGTAATGATGCTGAAAATTTAGCTTTGATCACAGGAATTAGAAATTACATTTTAAAATATATTCAAATAGAAAACATTATTTTAAATAGTAAAAATATTTCAAAATGTAACTGTTTTTGCTGTACTTTGGATCAAACAAATGCAGAAGACACTTTAAAAAACATTAAAAATCTTACTGTTCAAAAACTTATGACTGGTAGTGTAGTTAAAGAGAATCAGGGAGTGCTTTATTGTCATTAAATGCTTAATGTGCTTAATTTATTTTGATTTTGGAGTGAAATCTGAACTTGACATGGCTTGTTTTGAAATATGACCAGGGCATGTTTTGTGAGATTCATGAGATTTAAGTATAATCTGGATCTGGATTCAGCACCTGGATAATTACTGCACATAATTATGGGTGTGAGTGAAAACAGCATGTCGCTATCACTCACGCTCGAGAAAGTGATCTGGCTGCTCCAGCAGTAGCTCGATCATGTCGGACTCCTGCAGATCTGCTCCTTCAAACTGAGGAAGCAGAGAAACAGCATTCAGGATACACACAACTGGATTTTAAACAGTGACGATGTACATTCGGTGATGATACTGAGTGACAGCTGTACCTCTGGCTCAGGCATGATGACTGGCTCTCTTTCTGTCAGGGTGATGGACTCCTGGCTGGCTGTGATACCTAGAGGGGAAATTAAAAAGAAGCTTTAAAATTACACATTTATATATCTCCTTTCTTTATTACTGGTCCTTTATTATCATTTCTCTGATGGTGCAAATTCCCATAGCATCATTTGAAAGACTATGGATGTTTGTAAATGTGTGCCACTATAGCAGTTTGCTACATTTCAGTGTGAACTATTAAGTGCTCACCATCTGAAAGTGGTGTTGGTTCTCTAGTAGGCGGGACTTGCTCAGGTAAGACCTCTTCCATTCGCTGAGCCACAGTGAGAGAGGTTAGACTACACATGACTGATAAAACCCATCCTTAACTCAGAAGATTCATAATAAAAAATTATAACACCTAGAAATTACACTACCTGCTAGAAAGTTTGGGGTCAGTAAGATTTTTTTAATGTCTCTAATACAAAGGCTGTGTTTATTTGATCAAAAATACAGTAAAAACAGTAATACTCTATTTGAATATATTTTAAAATGAAATTTTTTCCTGTGATGCTAAGCTGAATTTTCAGCATCATTACTCCAGTCTTAAGTGTCCCATGATCCCTCAGAAATCATTCTAATGTGCTGATTTGCTGCTCAAGCAACATGTATTATTATTATCAATGCTGAAAACAGTTGTGATGCTTAATATTTTGGTGGAAAGCATGATACAGTTTTGTTTCTTCATGAAAAGTTTTGAAATTCGTCTTTGAAATTCTGAGTTGCATCCACCTGAATGAGGCTGCTTGGACTTGGCAGGCCATAACCGGTCTCCATAACGCCGAAGAATGGATCCCTCGCTCCCTCTGTTTCATCAAATAGTGCAGCAGCATCTGGGATCATGTGACTCTGCCTGAGAAGAAGGAGGAAGTTGAGGAACTGTAAATGTGACATATCTTATATGTTTCAAGCTCTGAATCTTTTTTCATTCTTAATTTATTCATTTAATTTGTCCTGTTGCTCTAATCTAATATTCTGGATTTAAAACTGTCATTTTTGTTTGCATTTAACCTTGTCTTGAAAAAAGGCCTGTAATTATCACATGGAACACATTTATTATTATTATTTTACTTATAGCCATTCACATTTTATGTGGCCAACAAAATACTTGTGTATACTATACTTAAAGTCAGCATTATATGACAATAGAACCTTTTTTTTTTGTCTTAATACATGTTCCTTGTCATATTTTGCATTTCATTAAAAAAAAGTCTTAACCTTATTTGAAAAACATAAATACTGGCCATACCAATTCATTTTGTAAATATGTCAAAATGGGTTGCAAATGTTGTTTTGGCAATGTTGCTAAAAATAGAATGTAATATAAATTTGTATTATTTTTGTAATTTTCATTTTTTAGGGTGACAGATGGCATGTTCTGGCATGTTTACAGTAATTTCTTAATAATGTGCCCTGTCCCTGCTAAATTAACTAATAAAAGAAAAAAATCTTAAGTGGTATACGTAGAGATCATTGTTTAAAGGATTACAACATTTAGCAGACATTATTGTCTTGAGGAGTAGAAAACATAAACAGGGTTCCACTCATCTGCATTATAATATAACGTATGCTCATAATAAAAGATGTCTAAGAAATAAAATGCCTGACCTGGTTTCTTCATCCCCCATATCAATGTTGGACTTCAAGTTAAGGCGGAGCAATCTATCTATTGCCCCCTGAGTTTCCTCTGAGAAAACATCATTAACAAACTATTACAGAAACACAATCAATGGACACATCAAAATCTCTAAACGCTACAAATTTCATGATCCTTATCAGCTCGAAGACTATAATAATGTCATCTTATAAGAGTAAAGATGCAGTCGAAACAGCGAAAACATTCTTTTTTTACATGCTTTCTTCCTGCTAAATCAATCTTTAGCAAATGAAGCCTAAAGAATATATTAGGGGCATTTCAAAGTTTCATTAATATCCTTATAAAGTTTACAAATTAATATTTTTGACAAAAAAAATTGTCCCAACCCACAAATGATCATTCACCCTCAAGTTTTAGCACACCAACCTAACAAAAAATCACACTGTCTGTGGTAGACGAGCACCACTCCATACTGCAGCTGAGAGGACAGGTACAAGGCGAAATGTGGGCGGGGCAATCCTGATACAGGGGGCGGGACTCTGACCAACACATAATCCATGATGTCACAGCTGTGAAGCACATTGAGAACAATTCCATTAAAGGTATCATAGGTGACTGTCTTCAGAATCATTTTTTGTTATTCTGGTTGAAAGTCTCTTCACATCCTGATAGCAATCATTAAGTTAAGTGGTCTAAATGTATTTATCTGTATTTATATATTCTGTGGAAGGTGTAGGACCAAGAAATGTTCGCCCAATCAAAACGCTCGGTCCGAGCGTTTTAATTTTCTCTCCTACCTGCCTGTCAACGTATGTATTTGCATACCTCTGCGCACCCTGTTCGCGCAGACATGACACGTCATCAGCGCGTTCACGCACGCTATTGCAGACAGAGCGAGAATGGCAGGCAAACATCAACAACCCGATCTTCCTTCCTGGTATTGTAGTACTTTCACTAACTGTGCTATAAAGTTTTCTCACCGGTGAATGACACATGATGTAGCCCAGCGATTCCAAATTGCAGTCCTCGCGCTCCCCGCTCTGCATATTTTGCATGTCTCGCTTAGTTAACACACCCGATTCAGATAACCAGCTCGTTAGAAGAGAGATACGTGCATGTTCCGATTGACATGCTCCCTACACAGTGTTCATTGCTCCCTACTCCCTGAGCAGGGGAAATCCGTTGAAGTTTACTTCACTTCGGAACATTCATTCACGGATTGCGCTGCACAGCATCTTCACACACAGACGAAACTTACTAGAGAAGTGTGACATAATATACCTCTGTAAATAAATACCATTTAAATTCACGTCTAGCACACTTTAATTGCCCTTTGTATGGAACATATATGCTTGCTTTGAACTGGACCGTTGATGTAGCCTATTGTAGTAATTTAATGTTGTCTCTGGTATTCTGCTCTTTGAGTGTATGTGTGTTCAGGGGGCGTGGCTTTGGACGGCGATTGCAGGGAGGGTGGGACATTCGCTTTCAGTGCTATAGGCTAAAGTTAGCATTTTCCGAGATCTCCAACTGCACCTTTAATGTACAATATTTCATATACCTGTGAATTTTGTGGTCAAGAAAAATAAACCATTTTGCATCTTTTTTTCATTGTATTTACTTTGGAAGGATTTGGAATTTTACATTAATAGAAAAATGAAGTGTATGATAGAAATTTGTATATTTGATGTGCTTTTTCATACAGAAAATGAACATTTGAATTGTACAGAACAACATATTATACATTTGTTTATTTTATTAGGAGAATACAAGAAGTGGGCTCAATGTAAACCAAATTTTTCACATTTTATAAATGACTTTAAATTATATGTAAATCTCTTGGAACAAACCAAAAACAAAAAAGCGCTGAAAACATGTAATGCTCGGAAAGCATTTGAAATGTATGTAATATTCTTCCTTTCTTTTTTCTCTTTTCTTTTTTTTTTTTTACTCTGGCAACCAATGTTAATATGATAATGTGAATATGTAATACCTCTTCTTGTGGCACTGAATTAATAAAGCATTAAAAAACCTCATTACTTAATTAATTTTCCAAAAACATTTTTATAATTACTACCCATAAATGCCAGGAATGAACCCAAGTATATGGCTGATCCTATCTGCTGCCTTAAAATGTGATTATGTAGGAAACAGTTCACAAGTCATGCATGATTGCTTTCTTTTTTTATTATACAGAAAGGATAACTTACTAACCAAGTGCGCTGGACATTGACTTTGAGCAGATCTCTCCGACTGATCTTTCGTCCTTTAGTTGCCGCCAACCTGAATAATATATGTTTAGTTAGATATTAATAGTCATGCCTCAGTTTTAAAATGATAATGTTTAAAATGTTCATAAGTATGGATTTTTCATACAGTGAATATAAGCACGTCCTAAAACGCTACAGAAAGAAAGGAGAACTTACCAAATCGTGGCAAAACACCCGGTACGATGATTAAGCACCGCAGGATAGAAAACATCGTGAACGATTTGATAAAGACAAGATAAATTAAGAGCAAAAGTGCAGCAAAAACTGGAATAGCGTGATCATGAAACAAATGAAATCTCTCAGGTGAAATCCAAAGAGTTCTGACAGAAAATGGGACTATATAGTACTTCAAAGGTTGCTGTGGGGAAATTGTTTTGAAAGCTCTACCAATCAACTGTGCTTTGCGAATAAGACAAACCAATCTCATTAAGACAACAGTCTAGAACTCATTTTATTGGACTGTCTTGTTTCCATAATAATTCCTGTTTTGTAATACACTTTTCAGCAAAATGAATATTGAGAAGCAATTCAATATTTACATAGCATTCTAGTCATAAACAGAATCATTAATGGCGAGTATCAATCACAGTCTATTATAATATAAAGAAGCAAAAGCGAGAAAATCTAGTTATGAGGAATCACGTGAGCAGTGTAGTGCATCTCATCGCCAACAGGTGGCGTGTAGGTTGTACGTTCTGAATAAGATATGAAAACAATTTCGATTCCTATTTGTTTTACACTAGGTTATGAATATTAGATACGTTTGCCCAGTACCCTCAGCTGATTTGCTGAATGGCTGACGCTGGCAAGTGGGCGTTGTCCTGCGGCTAACGGATGACCCAATCATTCTACGCTGAAGGCTTATCTTATGAATATTTAATTAGGTGACAATACAGAACTCAAGGGAAAGGTCACTCGCCAGTACCTTATTAATATTCATGAGTGTGTCGGAAATAGGCGAAGGGAATCGTTTCACTCGTGTACTTCCGGACTAAACCAACCGGAAACCGTTTGCTCACAACTTTTGTCTTCGCTGTTGCACATCGATTAGAAATACTAGACATCATGTCGGGCTCATCAAACGTTGTTGCGATGAAGAAAGTCGTTCAGCAGTTGCGCTTCGAAGCAAATATCAACAGAGTAAAGGTTTGTTTCTTTTAGTGGTTTAATTCCTGTGCAAACTGAAACTTAGCCGCCGGTTTGAGCTTGGGCGTGGACCTGTAGCCCGTTAGCTTTGTTTCAGTGCCTTCTCAGTTGTTTTATTAAAATAATTTTATATTGTAGTGAAGTAGCACTATTGTCAATTAAACAAACTGAGCATTATACAGACTCTGAAAAAGAAGTTTGATCTACGCCTAGGATGGGTAGTTTATCTAGACCCTCCCTTATTTATATATAAGAAACGTAGACAAGAAATAAACATTACTCTGATATTTCACCCATTTTCCAATGTATTTAGCGTTTCAGCTGATTGTGTATAATGCAACCCACTTAATATTTCAATTTCCAAGACATTTGTGAGATGTTGTGGTTTTATTTAATTTATTTTTTTAGGTTTCTCAGGCGGCTGCAGAGCTTCAGCAGTTCTGCATTCAGAACGCCCTACAAGATCCTCTGCTGACCGGTGTGTCTTCCAGCACCAACCCCTTCAGGACACAGAAGGTTTGCTCCTTCTTGTGAGGGTCCATGATGGACATCTGCCATTGGTAAGAATGAGTTTAAAATTGCATTTGGTTAAAAACTGAACGATACAAAACTGAAACCAACAATTCAAATTTGTCTTCTCAGGCTTTTTCCTGTTCCTGTGACATTTCTGCTGGGAAAAAAGAAGAAAACCACTGCCATGATGTGTAATTGAAAAAGCAGCAGCACGAAGCTGTCATCTTGCCAGTTAATACCTCATGCCATAAACACAGAAACAAGAACTGAAAGGATTTGCCGCTCTGGCTGCTTTATGTATGTTATGGTGCATTTTCATTTTAGAAGAAGAATTTTTTTTAATGTCTCAGCTTGACCCTCCTCCTCACAGTCCTCAGATTTTTGTTTGAAGACCTCAAACTAAAAGTCTGCCTTAATGAGTGATAAACAGCGCTCCAGTTTTGCGGAGGGAAGGCTTTTGTATTTTTGTGTGGCACAGCAGAGCAAACTTAGTAATTTATTGTGCCTTTTTAACATTGTAGTCTATTTCTCTATCTTCTCTGCCTTAGATTTTTTATAACCCATAATAAACCCATTGATTTCTACATGTCTCTGTTGTTTTTATACTTACTGTAAAGAATTGCTGAGCAAATATTAAGAACTTTATAACCAGAACAGAAGCTACAGTTTTATCACAGTGACATGAAATTCAATTGTGGACATCATTTTCAATAATAGACCACTATATCAAACAAAATGTATGATATGGTATTTCTTTAGGATTTAATGAGTATTTATTCATAATTTACATGGATGTGTGTCATAAAATGGTTATGGTCAGTTTGTTGAAAGCAGTGTTTTACTATGTGACATGCTTTAGTCCGCCTGAAACTATTACATATTTTAAATGTATTTTTGTAGTTGCACAACTACAAATGCAGTTTTTGTTCATAGTTTTTAGGTTTACATAGAATAATTGTTTTTAAAAACGTACTTTTAAAAGTTCATTTGTTGTGCTGCATGTGAAGTTTAAAAAAAAACTAAAGACTGTAAAAATCTAAATAGATTTAAAAATATCAATTTGAAAGTCATAAACCTAAAATCTTGACTTTGAATTAATTAAAAGTTAGATCTTTGTCATCATAAGTTCTTAGATAATATATTCATATTTTAAATAACCTAATATTGTAGGCACAGATGCCCCAACGTCATTGCTTCTAAATATTTTCAAGAAACCTAATTGGCCGGAAAGAATAGAAATCAGGTGTATATGGTTTGGGTGAGTGCTAGAACAAGAAGCGTTTTTCCTTAATCCGTGTTAAAAACAGCGACCTACGGGGTTTTGTATTTATGATATAAATATTTAGCTGACGAGATGTGGCTGAGCAGCACATTAACATGACGTCCCTACACACAGAATGTTATCCTCGCATGTCCCCTCGGACATTCCAGCAAGGAGGGCCTTTGGCAAGCCAGCAGCTGTTGAGCGGTCAGTATCAGGCCGCGATTCCGCAAAGTCCGCCTAAAATAAACGACCCCGTTCCACAACGGCGTCAGAAAAAGGTGTCCATGTACTGCCATGAAGAAGCGATAGAGGTCGTGATGAACGCAGACATGTTTGCGTCGGGTCTTCCAGTCTCTGCTGAGGAGCTGTGGCTGGGTTCCGATTCACTGCTCAACGAGGTGTCTGCAGCATCATGTGGAGCCGTACAAACTGGACAATCAGAATCAACCATATTGGCTTATTTCAGAGATTGTGGAACCAAACTCTGTAAGTTCACAGACTATCTGTAGACCTTTTATGGGTATTCTGCTGGAAAATACCCTGTCTTAACTGGCCACAAACCTGGTTTCTGGTGGTCTTCTTTGAGCTTTTAAAGGATGTTTGCTGCTTCACTGCAAAAAATGATTTTCTTTCTTAGTATTTTTGTCTTGTTTTCTAGTATAAATATCTAAAATTAAAAAAAAAAAAAAATCTTGAATCAAGATTTTACTTGACAATTAAAATGACTTAAGATATTAAGCGTTTTCTAAAACAAATAAAGTAGGTAGTTTTTGCTTAAAACAAGCAAAAAAAAAAAAAAAAATTAATAAAAAAAAAAAATCTGCCAATGGGGTAAGAAAATAGTCTTAATTGAAAGGCTAAACAAGATTTTTCTTGCCCCATTGGCAGATATTTTTGCTTGTTTTAAGCTGAAACTAACTTTTTTTTTTTTTTTTTCCCTTCAGAAAACAAGACCAACTTAGACTAGTTGGTAACCAGCTTGGCAGGCCTCAAATAACAGGGAGCCACTGTTAAATAATACTTGTAAACTACTGGTAAATAGTTTACAAACACATGTGGTGTTTAATTGGTCTTCTCACAGGTAACTGGAGACTCTCTAGTATATTCAAATGTCGTTGTGTACTCACCTCTACCATCTCCTGATGGTGTACTTCACCAGGAAGGTGCAGTCATACCTGTTCAGTATAGGTGGTATAGTGTTGACAGAGCGGCAGTGGCGCCCACTTGGATCCCATTTGTTTCTACTATTTATGGCACAGATTTTCTGGACTTTAGCCTCCGACTGATGAATGGTATAGTATTTAAATTTGCCACATTCTGCTTCAATTGTTTAACTGAATCTTTTTATTTTTAAGATGATTGGCAGTATGAGAGGGGCTCAAACATCTATTTCCTTGGATGCAATACACCTTCAAGCATCGGTTACCATGGCCAATCACTTCCCCCTCCTCCTGTTTGTTGACTGGTGTGTGGCTACACCAACTTATGGTGTGGTTCCTAGTCACATAAAATATTCCTTTGTGGATTATCGTGGGTGAGATTTGTCAGACTTTAATTCCTTACTGCATCTGTTAGATTTAAACTCATGTAAATCTGGTCCTCAAGTTACAAATTTGGTGCTAAATTAAACTGTTCCTGTTGTAAAATGAGTGAGTGTATCCAAAGGGATGTTAAATGTTATGCAAGAACTGTTTACTTGTCTTGGCACTGAGAAACACTCTGCCAGTCTGTTTGTACACTTGAATTCAGCATTTTGAGCTTCTGGAAAGGAAGCTCTAATCATGTAGACTGCTTTCAGATGTCTTGCAGACAGTAAGAGTTTTGTACTCTCGCTCCCAAGTTCTTGCCGAGGAGCCAAGGCAACAAATTAAACCTGCTACTGGATGCCTTCAGATTCTACAAGTTGACCAGCAACTTGGTGAGTAGAAATTAAGATTAATTGAAAGGATTGTTCACCTATGAATGAAGATTATCATTGAAAGTCTGAAATGCACCATGCGACTTGTGTACAGAATTTTGCCATGATTTGCAGTCTGGACAAGTTGGCACTGTTTGCTGAAAGTCAGAGCCAGTCTGCAAATATTGGGGAGTTGACGGATTTCACAGAAAATATGACGGACACGGACTCTTACTATTTGTTTTTTAGCTTCAGACTTTCATTGCATCCAGTTTGAGGGTATCAAACGTGTTTGTTTTGAGGTGATTTTAACAGTTTAATTCATTCTGCATCTCCTAGTAACAAAGTTCCCATTTCTGCCTGGGATTGTGCTTGACTTGAAAGTCATTCGTTTAGTGTATGATGCCTAGTGTTTTCAAATCTTTTTAGTGTATTGCAGCCTTAACTCTCTATGCTCGCTATTCATTGTCATTTCGTTGTTTTGGACCTCATTAACATTCCTCATGTGAATCACAACCTTCAAAATACTATCATTGTGTTGCATAGAATGTCGTACAGGTTTGGAACAACATGAGGATAAGTAAATGTTGATTTGTCTACAATCTTAAAATAAAGGTTCTTTATTGGCATCCATGGTTCCATGAAGAACCTTGAACATCCATGGAACGTTACCTTTTCAAATGCAGAAAAGGTTCTTTATAGTAGAAAAAGGTTCTTTAAAATTAAAATGTTCTTCAAAATGGTTCATTTAAGAACATTTAAAGGTTCTTTGGGGAACCAAAAATGGTTCTTCTATGGCATCACTGCAAAATTTTTTTTTTTTTTTTAAGACTGTACATATTAATCTAATTCTGCAATACTTGTTTTATTTGAAACAGGTATTCATCACGTTACCTAAAAGCTATCCCTGCTGCATATTCTGCGAGCTCTCAGAATCAAGCGTGTTTGTGTCCTAATGGTTAGAGTCGGACTTGTAACCCAAAGGTCGCGGGTTCGAGTCTCAGGTCCAGCAGGGATTGTTGGTGGGGGGGAGTGAATAACCAGTGCTCTCTCCACCCTCAATACCACGACTGCGGTGCCCTTGCCCCAACTGCTCCCCGGGCGCCGCAGCATTGGCTGCCCACTGCTCCGGGTGTGTGTGCGTGTTTGTTCACTACTCACTACAGTGTGTGCACTTGGAATTTGTGCTCTGCACTTAACCCATCCAAGTATGGGACACCCATACTTGGCCACACGTCACGTCCTTTTCCTTTTATTGATGGAAGGTAATGACTGGCTTGGTGGTTTTTATTTATTTTATTTTTTTTAAATGTTGCTCTTCATGCAAGATCCCTGTGGATGTTGCAGGTGGCAGTCTGTGGATGAAAATAATGTGTGTAATACCTGTGAGCCATCCCAACAAGCTGCAGCAGAGCCTGAACCAATCCAGCCTTTACGCATCACACTAGCCCCTCCTGTGTGGCCTCACTAGCCCTCCACTTATGTGGCCCCAAAACCAGGACCGGCTGGTTTCTATCATGTGAGACCTAGTCAGTCAATAGAACCCCTTAAAGCTCTCCTACGTTCAAGGCAATATGACTATGGCGGTGTGTCGAAGAGAGGAACCGACTAAAACAAAGGTTTACACCACCACCACTTTTTTTTATATATATTTTATTTACTTTTTTGTGTGTTCAAGTTATGTGGCACTTAAACACCCTTCTCCTCTTATAAGAGACTGGAGAAAGATTGCCAAATTGGGTCCTTTGTTTCTGATCCCAAAGCAAGAAACCACCACGCAATCAACTGAGTACCCGCAGTCCAGCCCAGCTGAGGTCTCCTCAGCATCCGTTGCAGAGGAGCCAGAGCTCTCATTCAGCTCGACCGAGATGAGTCCCGTGATGGATGAGCTGGAGTTTACAACCAAACAAGAGACTGAAAGCTTCAGTCCATTAGAGAAGGGCTTGTTCCTTAATGATTTTGGTCTTTTCAGTTCAGAAGAGGGGAGCGGGTCTGAACGATGACCCTCTGTGTAAGAAAAATGAGCACAAGAAAAAATGCAAACTGACAATGTGACCTTTTCTAAAAATAAATGTTTTAGACACATTTAGAACATCTTGTCTTGGTCCTTGCCATTACTGTCATCACAGAAATAGTATGTTCATGCATTAAAATTCATACATCTCAATTGTTGTAGTTTGATTAAAAGAAAGAATTGCAAATTCAAGTTCATGTACTTTCCGGCATACCTTGTGTTAATAAATATATTTGTAAGTTAAAACTCAAAGTAACGTTTGGTTTCTTATCACTTTCACATGATTGTTTACATAATCTTCTGGAAGTCTGTGCTTAAAGTACATTAAATAAGTGTAAAAGTTCTGTACATACTTCACAGCATATCTTAAATACATTCAAGAATTAATTCAAAGTAATATTTAGACCCTTTCATGGTTTCTTTTAACCCAAGTTCCCATTCAGTTCACATGATTCTGAGGAACTTGTATGAACAAATTGGTTTACATCACTTTCTGTAAGTGTAGTTAACAGGTTTTGCTGTTTGTGGGTGTTTATTTCTTTATAGACGTTAAAGGTTTTTATCTTTCTAAACAGTCTTGGTTAATATATTAATGAATTTAAGAATAATTCATTGACAACCCAAGTAACGTCCAGTATCTTTCTCTAATTGATTTTCATTCAGTACACGTTATGAACTATCCAACTATGTTTAGTAGCACTGTGTACATAACCTTCCATAAAAAGCTGTTAATAAGTTACCATGTGGACTACTTCTTCATTGACATGACTGATTTTGATCTTATATACTTCACAGTCTCTTTGATGTTATTGTCCTCAGGTGTCATTTTCACCAGGTGTGCCATTCGTCTGAAGCCGTCCACCAGACCCGCTCCAGTCAGCGCTGAACACGGCTGAATGAACCAGTCTCGGTCACTGCAACTCTTTCTCAGGTTAAACTGCTCTGTGATCTGTGTTACCGTTGCAGCTTCTACAATATCTTGCTTGTTGGCAAGAACCACCACCGGGAGTCCCCTGAGGTAGTCACTCTTTAAGGTCTGTTCCAGCACGCTCTTGGCCTCGTCCAGACGCTTAATATCAGAAGAGTCCACGACGAACACAATTCCAGCGGCGTCTTGGTAGAAATTCCTCCAGTGCGCTCGCATCTTAACCTGCCCTCCAACGTCCCACACGGTCAGGGTGATTTTGTCTCTGTTCCTCTTCGCTTCGATCATTTCTACATTGAATCCAATTGTAGGAACCGTGTGGAAGTCCTCATTGTACTTCAGTTTGTAAAGAAGTGTTGATTTTCCAGCTCCGTCGAGCCCTAGGAGGAGGATACGGGCTTCAGGTTTGTGTCTGGATCCTGAATGGCCCATTGTCAGATGTTCACAAACACCAAAGCTTCTCACTGTGTTCTCACAAATGTGAGTTTACTTAAGATGGTGTCTGCGTTACTCAGTGATGTATTATATCTAGCTTATCTACATAGTGCTGTATGATTAATGGGTCAAAGTATCACAGGACACCTCCCAAATGATATGCTAAGAATGCCTGGAACTGAGTTCTGCTTAATTTAGCTCTCCAGTCTTAAATAATGTACACATTAAAATAAAATATTCCATGATGAAGTAAAATCAAAATCTCTTTCATGGATTCTCATGTCACGTATATATGCTCAAAATGGCTGAAAAAAGAAGTTTAAGGTCCTAAAGAAACTAAAGAATATGACGTCATTTGACATACGTGAAGTACATAGGAACTTGAACCCAAAGCTCTTGCAAAATAAATACATGTAAATAAATATTTAGGAATTCTCTGTTAAGACTGTTGCCCTGAGACATGTGATCATAAGTTTAAAGAAATAACCATGGGTTTTTCCATTACATTTATCAGCTGACCACATGTGTGACCATGACCAGTAAGTGACATAGTAAATGTCTAATAAATGTGACCCTGGCCACAAAACCAGTCATAAGTAGCATGGGTATATTTGTAGCAATAGCCAAAAATACACTGTATGGGTCAAAATGATTGATTTTTCTTTTATGCCAAATATCATTAGGATATTAAGTAAAGATCATGTTCCATGAAGATATTCTGTACATTTCCTACTGTAAATATATCAAAACGTAATTTTTGATAGTAATATGCATTGCTAAGAACGTAATTTGGACAACTTTAAAGGCGATTTGCAGTATTTAGATTTTTTGCACCCTCAGATTTTCAAATGGTTGTATCTCGGCCAAATATTGTCCTAACAAACCATACATCAGTGGAAAGCGTATTTATTTAGCTTTCAGATTAGGCTAAATAAAAAAATTGACCCTTATGACTGGTTTTGTTCAAATGAATCTGTTTCCATTTCAGTTAATGGAAACTAAACCAAAAACGTTTAAGGTCCCCCAGACATCCAGAAATCCCATCTCAAGCCCTCCAGATACTTCCAGCACTGGATTGTTGACACTGTCGTCACCATTAGAAACCTCAGGATGGATTTCAGGGAAAAACAAGAACCACAACGACCAAATCTTCACATCCACAGGTTCACCTTTGTCTTGCGAGGGTTTTATCTATCCACACCCCACCAGTTGTGTCTGCCACAAAAACCAGTCCAGAGCAGTCATCGTGACAGCTGCAGCCGCGGCGCCGTTTCTCCGCTGCCGCTTCATTCTGAGAGACGTCCGGTCGCCATTTCTCTTGGGAAAAACCGGGAGTGCGTTTTTCACACAGCTTTATGGTTGTAAGTGACGTGAACTCGTTAAACTGCTCGGGTGTCCTTGAACTACACTGACCCATTTTTGCGCGCGGAAAAATCCGTGAAATGTAGGCCGCTGGGTGTCTTGTAAACTCCGTGCCAAAACTGAGCGCAAACGTGCATTTATACGTTACGACCGCTGAACTACTGAGCGTCAGTTCCAGTAAGAGTGCGTAAGGGCAGCTTTATAGAAAGCTTGCTCAGTGGCAACAGGCACGATAGGGCTTTAATAGCCTACTGGACTCAACAATGCTGGTGCTATTCTGGGGCTTCACACCTGGTCCCGGTTGTCACGATGGACTGCTCAGCATCCGTCACCGTTAAAGCTCGGTATGTTACACGGACACGGCGCTGCAGGGTAAGGTTACCGCGGCTGAGAGCTGTGGAAATACCTCAGTCAGTCTGTCAGGAATGCAAACAGCAAAGCGTCATATTCTGTTTGCTTATTATTTGCCTCACAATCTGTGAGCTCACACAAACGAGATCAATAAAGACAAAGCTGGTCTTAGCTGGTCTCCCAACCTAATAATGCTGGTTTTAGAGGAGATAGGGCTGCTGTACCAGTTTAAACTAGCCTAGCTAAGACCAGTAAACCAGCTTAGACTTTCCCTAGGCCTTACCAGCTTTGTTTCTAGACTACAAATTGGTGTCCTATTGTTGTTTTACATTGAGACAACAAACTTAAAATGAACAAAATTAAACGTCTTCTTGATCTGTAACATGTGTATTTTTGTTACAATGACCAATCTAGGATATCATTGATATATTGATACTGATAATATAATGATACAGATATTAATACATCCGTTTTCAAATGTGTACCAAATTTATATCTATAACTATGAACCCGTTTAAATACTTTATTTCAATGAATATATATAGGATAAATACAACAGCTTATATTTAAAGTAACTGAGAGAGGTAACAGGAGCATTTTCCCAGTCTTCCCCCTCTAATAACAATTAGAAAAATTCTATTTAAATAAATATATGTATAATACCTTATAGTATTACAGATTTGGAAGGATTTTTTTTGAAAGAAATCTCTTTACCACCGCTGTATTTTTTTCAAAAATCAAAAATACAATAAACAGTAATATTGAAAAAAAAAAATATTACAAATTAAAACAACTTTCTTTTAAAATCTATTTTAAAATGGAATTTATTCCTGTGATGTAATGCTGAATTTTCAGCATAATTACTCCAGTCTTCAGTAATATGATCCTTCTAATAAGAAATCATTCTAAAAATATATCATTCTAATATGATGATTTGATTTGCTGCTCAAGAAACATTTATGTTGAAAACAGTTGTGCTGCTTCATATTTGTGGAAAACCTTTTCTTTATGTTGAATAGAATATTCAGAAGAACAGCATTTATTTAAAAAAAAAAAATCTTTTTTGATGGTTTTGTGTCTGCGGTCACTTTTGATCAATTTAATATGTCCCTGTTGAATATTAATTTCTTTAAAAAATATATTTATCATACTGAGGCCAAACTTTAGCATGCATGCATATATATATATGTGTGTGTGTGTGTGTGTGTGTGTATAACTTTTATCAGAGAGAGCAACGATGAGCAATATCAACTTTGATTTGATGGGTTTATTTATCGCTTTATTCTCCCACATACATTTCACACAGTGCAAGAAATTAAACTTGTGTAGATCGGGGCTGCTGCCAAATTTTTCAGTAAAGTAGGAGGAAAGTTGGAGGCCAGTTTGCCGGTATTACTTGAACAGTCTTCACAAAATAATTACATAACATTCTACCTTCAATTCGGCCACTTTTGTATTCATATAACCATTAAAACAGTGACTTAAGGGAGCAGGAATGAGTAGAATGTCTGAGAATGAATGGGACATTGACCTATTATGAAGTTTAATCTAAGTGTAACATTCTTAATCTAACACAACCTTATTCCACCCTCATTTAAACTAACTGATGAGCAGCACCAGTGTAAATTGGCATTAATGCCCTGAACTGATATGAATGGATCATACACATCCAAATTCAAGAGCTGGATATGGTTTCATCAGCTCCTTAATTCACAAAACAAGAAAAAGAAACAAACAACAAAAAATAATGATATTTGTGACCCTGGACCACAAAACCAGTCTTAAATCGCTGGGGTATATTTGTAGCAATAGCCAAAAATACATTGTATGGGTCAAAATTATTGATTTTTCTTTTATGCCAAAAATCATTAGGACATTAAGTAAAGATCATGTTCCATGAAGATATTTTGTAAATTTCCTACTGTAATTACATCAAAACTGAATTTTTGATTAGTAATATGCATTGCTAAGAACTTCATTTGGACAACTTTAAATGGCGATTTTCTCAATATTTTGATTTTTTTGCACCCTCAGATTCCAGATTTTCAAATAGTTATATCTCGGTCAAATATTGTCCTATCATAACAACCAATACATAAATGGAAAGCTTATTTATTCAGCTTTCAGATGATGTATAAATCCCAATTTCAAAATATTGATACTGGTTTTGTGGTCCAGGGTCACATTTATGCATGTCTCCTGAACAAAACACTATGAGTGCATCTTCAAGGCAATAAATGTCCTTCTACTATATACCAATTGCTGTTTCACAAATAATATTGCTCTGATTAAGGAAGGCCAGGATCCATCATCTTTACAGAGTAAGGAATTGAAAAAGGAGTAATTACAAAATAAATTTTCCATAAAGTGTTGGCACAAAAAAAAAAAAAAAAAAAATCTGGGAATGCATGTGTTTGCACATGCATATGTTTGTCTATACAGTTTATTGTAATTGTGAGAAAAAAAAGGTTTGTCTCTTATATTACACCGTCTAGCCTCTGGCAATATGCATTAATGGAAAGACAATAGAGGCTGTTGATTGGTTGAGTCCAATTACTCTCCAGTTTTGCTCCCAGAGCTGCTCTTGAACTTCACCACCATGACAGTGATGTTGTCGGGACAGCCGCGGTAGAAAGACTGCAGCACAATGCTCTTGGCGCCGAAGTGCGGCTCATCCAAGCGTTCCCGCACAAAGCGCACTGCCTCCTCGTTGCTGAAGGCGTCCCACAGGCCATCGGAGGCTAGGATCATGAACTCCGGCTGAAGCTTGTCCAGGTCAAAGGTCAAGATATCTGGGTCTGAGATGACCACATTCAAGTTCTTGAGAGGGTAGTCGCCGAGTGAGCGCGACATGGCCAGGATGCCCTGCACACGCCAAGAGCCGTTGAAACTGATGAAGCCACCTGACGGATGACATCACACAGACATGTTATATTCACACAGTGAGGTCACAGTGAAGTAATCTGGAACTGCCAGAAAGCCATCGCAAGTGCAAACCTAGAGGAAACATCTTCAAAAATGATCACAGTCCTAACAACAACATTCCTTATAACTATATTAAGCTGAAAAGATGAATTATGTCTATTAACTATCCAATTAATAGGGAGGCACTCTATAGGTGAATTGGCAAATGTTTTTTTTTTTGTTTTGTTTTTTTTCCCATTTATTTCATATTAAACTGTCAAATTAAAATATACAAAGATTGTTGTATTGTAACTTCCCCATTTAAATTTCCATAAATATGTAGTTTAAAAAAAAAAATATGGGTCTAAGACGAAAAAGAGTTTAAGCATAAAAACAATAAGTGTAATACTGCTTTAATTGTTGTTGTTTTCCCCCACAAAAACTACAAAGTATTCTGTTTAATTCAGTTTCAATTTTGTTTTTGTTTGCCTGAGCACAAAATAAATCATCACACATTTTTCCCTGATTTACAGAAGACACCCACTAAAATGTCATTCAGTGTAACAGTCTTGTCAGGCATATTTACAACAAAAATCAATTTATGACATATTAAAAGACTAATTATTTTCACCCCAGATACTAATTAGTTGTAATTTTACATTTTTAAAATTTGCCAGTATCCTAGGTTTTACCTATTTGTCAGTAAGAATTATTTACTCATTTAAAACACAATAAAATTTGATATGCTCCCTTATTCTCTTATATATTTTAAAATGTACAAGTCAGAATAAGCATGTTGTTTGATTATATAAATATTGTGTTACACTGAATGACATTTTATTCTCCAAAAACATATTTAAAACCTTAAAAGTAGGCACTTTACTTACATTTAACGTGCTTTCTATGGAAATAAAATCATTTTTGTAAATTTCTTTTGATGCAGACATCTTTACGTCTTTGACCCATATGCAAATGATATATTTTATTAAATATGCACTGATTTGCATATTATATATATATATTATACACACACACACACACACACACACAGGGCTTTTAATCGCAAATGCTTTCATCACAGTATACGGTATTATTGTGATATTGAAATTTATTTGCAAAAAAAGTGCTGTCATAATACATTATAACAGGTTTAATAACTTTTTTCTTATAACAAAAAGAACTGAACATTTAAAGACAAAAAGCAATACACAAAAAATGTATGAAGTAAAAAAAAATTCACACAGATTAAAGTGCAAAAGAATTATGAAGACCAATAGGTAACACTTCACAATGAGATCTCATTAGTTAACCTTAGTTAATGGATTAACATTAACAATGAGCAAACGCTACATTTGCTACAGAAGTGATTAATCTTTGTTAAAAAAAAAAAAAAATACAGCTGTTAGTTCATGTTAGCTCGAGTTCATTAAATAACAGTTGCAAATAATAATAATCTTTAGTGGTTGGTAACTTGATTTGACAATTAAATATTATAAATATATTATTATTTATTATATTATTAAATTTTTTATTTTATTAAATTACAAAAATTATTATAGTATAAATATATTACTATAGTAATAATCCTATTTATTGTTTTGTATTTAATAATAATAATAATAATAATAATAAAATATAACCTTTGATTGACAGTGGTTGGTAATTTGATTTGACAATTACCAACCATTTAATTGTTGATCATATTCAGGGATGTAAACTTGTCACCTTTAGCAAAATAAAATGATCATTATTATTAAAATATAATGTTATTAAATTACAATTTAAAAATTAAATAACATCAATAAGGAATATATTACTGTTATCAGAATACTATTGTTGTGTATTTAATAATGATAATAATAACAACAATAATGTTGAAAGACAATTGCTGATAGGCCAATGTTCAAAAAACCCTCTGAAAAATACCAGCTATATAATACCAGCATTATATAATCAAGGTGATATTTTTACAAATGACTAAAAAAACAAAAACAAAGATGTGTTAGATGAATTTTATTTATTAATTGTTTTTGCGAAAGTCTAAATTTTTCAACCCAAAATCATCAGTTAAGCCTGCAGTACCCCCCCTTGAATAAACTCACCTGCTCTCTTGATCCTCTTGCGCTCTTTCAGCTGGTAAGGCTTGTGATCATGTGACAAGGCCACAGCGTTGCCGTCCTTGTCGCAGAGAACGCCACGAGAGTCTCCCACGTTTGCCACAGTCAATTCACGGTCTGACAACAAGGCTATCAAACATGTTGTGCCTGAAAACAACAGAAGGAATCAGCATTGTTTACTGTTTCCAGTCATCATAAGCCCACAGATAAGATCAGCCTAAAACACACGCTCGTCCCTGCTCACCTGCTTCATCATGGGTGGCAGAGAACTTCTCCACCATGTCCCGGTCCACAGCCAGAATGCGCTGCTCTAGGATGGCGGGATAAGAGAGAGGGCTGTCTTTCTTTTCCCGCTCGTAAGCCTGCAGCTGCTGCTTCAGAGCCTCGGGCAGGTGGGCCTTCACATAATCAGCCGCTGCCTGCGAGAAACAGCAAAAATAGTGAGGAAATCACTGTTCCTGTCTCAAAAAACAACACTTGCGCATTTATAATTGATATTCATGAAATTCATTTCTAATTCTACTGATAACTAAAAACAAAAACCAAAAAAAAAAAACAACAACTTTAGGGTGTTAATAATGTGGAAAACTTTTACAACAAGGAAAGAGAGAAGAAATGCAGATGAGAAGTGGGCTGATCTTGTGAAAACATCAAAAGAAAGAATACTTTTCTTAAAGATTTCATGACAATTAAGCACTTATTGGCATTACCATAATTAGGGCTGCTTGATTATGGCAAAAATCATTATTACGATTATTTTGGTCAATTTTGAAATCACAATTTAGTGTCATGCATTTATTATTAAAAATAAAAATGTCTTTTTAACAGTGGATTTCTTTTATAATTCAACTGAAAACCATAAATAAATAAATGACGACCACATCAAATACAACAAATACTACAACACACTAATTAAATTATACTTTTCTTTTTCATTACAGTAATGATAATAGGATTTCAGCATTATGGAAATGAGAATTAGAGGAAAATCTGCAAAACTGTCATGAAATTGATGTCACTTCAATTTTTTTTTTTTTTTTTTAAATTTGGGGTGAAATATGACAGAAATGTAATTGATGATATTCACCCACATAGTAAAAATACCGTAATTTCATAAATAAATAAAAAAATTGATAAAGAGTTTACTCAATTTGGTTTTCAACTCAATTCAGTTAGTTAGTAAGTTAGTTCACCCAAAAATGAAAACTGCCATCATTTTTTCACCCGCATGTTGTTCCAAACCTGAAGAGGATATTATCACAGTTATCATATCATAGCATATATAAACAGTTTATCTTATTGTGTTCAGCCGAAGATAGTAAGTCACACAGGTATGGAGTGACATGAGGGTGAGTAAATGATGACAGAACGTTCATTTTTGGGTGAACTGTCCCTTTAAAGGAGGCCTAAGAGCTCTAGCCAGATGGAGTTTGCAGCAGAATACAGATGAAGGGACAGAAAGTCTCTAGAGAGCGAGTGCCCTTTCCAAACCCTGCCAGATCACCAAAACATACTGAGTCAAAGAGCGTTATTTCATTCCCTAACTCTGTTTCCCCATCATCAGTCAGGATGGTTTGGATTCCTTTCAGCAGCTCACACTACAGCCTTGTGCGTTTTCAACTTTAAGCCTTTGCCAGTGACTCAGCAATGCCACGCTATAAATACAATGATGAAACCAGAGAAGCAAACATAATACCTGTCTGCCAAGAGAACGCTGCAGTCTCTTTCGAAGCCACTTCCCGGGCAACAGCGAGTCGCCGCTTTTCAGAAAAGACACAGCGGAGCCTCCTGATGAAGCCGATGCATTATTTACGCAGAAGCATCGCTCATGTGGAACACTTACAGAATAAGCAGGTATAGCTCAGGGTCACTTTGCGCACGGCAGTGATTTTAAAAGTCGAGCCTTTCAAAGCTTAGATCAGAGATTGGGGAGTTGCTGAATTCTCTGATTTCTAAATGTGAGTCCAGACTATAAGAATAAACTCATAATTATCTAAAAATACTGTCTGATTAACTAGAACGTAGTTAGTTACCATAAAAAAAGGCGAAGTTGCTTCCTCAACACTATTATATTAGCCGATAATTACGGTCATCAATATACTGTGCATCTGACAATAGCACTATTTGCATCACAATCTGAATTATTTAAAGTATGTTGATCATTGTGTCTCAGGAACAAAGACAGTGGGGCGGTGGTGACCCGGAGTGACCTCTATCCACTCAAGACCCTCCCACCGCAAACACACTACAGTCACGCGTCCATTTGACTTCATTCACACACCAACACAATGACCGCTTTATTACCGCCGTTAAGCATCTGTGTTCAAACATATCGCTGTATTCCTGTGAATTCCTGTGAATGTGTATCCCTTTCTGCTCATTCTCGTGAATTTCATGAAATATCTAAATGAATTATATTTTGTTTAAAAAAAAGTGTGTTTTTAAGACCATTACGAGCACATTTCAGCACATTTTCACCCCCAATTCTCATTACCACAATTAAAAAAATATATATAATTCAAATAAATTAATAAAGGTATCGCAGTATTTGTTGCATTACATTTACTTATTGATATCAAAATGCAAAAAAACAAAAAATAAATAATTCATATCAAAATATATTACTGTTCATAAATTTGGGGTCAGTAATTTTTCTTTTATTCAGCAAGGATCAGAGTTATTACAGTTTTGCATTTTTAAAATTTGTTTTATTTTAATATCGTTTTCAAATTTGCAATAAAATTTAGTTTCATTTTTATTAGTTTCATTAATAATTTTGTTAGTTTTAGTTTAGTTTTTATTTTGTGAACACATTTCTATTTAGTTTTTATATAGTTTAGTTTCAGTTTTAGTAATTAAAGTTTATTAAATTTAACAGATCACTTCCAGAGCGCAGGCCAAAGAACGACTTAGGCTAATTTAACCTTAGTGATGCAAACGTCTAGCGACACAAAATTAAAGCATGCTGAGATTGATTAAATGGTAGAAGTATACAAATACACGCCAAAATGAAGCAGTCATGGCTTTTTAAATCTACACGTTGCACTTACATTATATGTAAAACGCACTAGACTGAATGATAAATGTGTTGTGATATTTAATTTCAAATTAAATGTAGCTAATTTCTTTATGTTATAGCCTATGTCTTTCATCTTATTTAACCATAATCATGATACTGTAACTTGTGTCTTGCTCACTTTCCCACGAACAAACGCGCATAAATCATAAGTGGGATTAACAAAATTCAATAATAATGGCGAAGCCTCAACATTCGATTTGCAGCGTTGCGTATTATAGCCCTTCGAGCTGCAGCTGAAGTGAATGATAGCTTGGGAGCGCTCCTTGCTAGATTTCTGTAGCCTATATAGGCCTATCATTTTATTTTTAAGATTTATTTTTAACCCTTCTGTAAAGTACTAATGGCCACATAGCCTATACACTGCAGCGTTTAAGAAGAGACTATGGCACTTAACAGTAAATGCATATCTAAATATGTTCTTTTCATTTATGAAGAATTAAGCGTGTAGTTTATGCACATTTGTTCAAAACAGCTTGGCAGATTGTTCACAAGATGTAGGCAAAAGTTATTTTATTGTTTACAGTAAGGATGCACGATCTTTTTTTTTTTTTTTTTTTTTTCCTGTTGCGCTGCTTGTCTATTTTTCTTCAAAGCACCAACTTAGAATGCCTATTTTGGTTTGATTGCTTGTGTTACATGAGAACATAAATAATTTTGCCTTACTGATGCGGTAGCCTATTTAATACAGGCGCAGTTCAGGTCGTGGTCTTTATGTCAAACAGGTCGGGTACAGAATTAAACTGGTGCTGCTGTTGGATAACGGGTCGGGTGTTCTGTTATGTACTGTGGATGCAGGTTTACCAAACAGGACCGTGCAGGACTCTGTTTTAAACTGCTTTGTGTCTCTCCGTCAGATAACCTCACGTGCATGATGCGCCATTTACGGGTATTTCCCTAAACCGACACACAGCTCACATATTCTTCCACCACGGGGTGAGAACGTAATGTTTACGAAAACGATTATTTATTTTTGATAATTATTTTATTTCAGTTAGTTTTGTAAAAACTGTTGTTAGTTTCGTTTTTCATTTATCTTGATTTTTTTAAATTTTATTTCCGTTTACGAAAATGTTTTTTGAACAATCGTTTTCGTCTTAGTTTTAGTTTTCGTTTACGAAAATAACCTTGGCAAGGATGCAAATTAAATTGATCAAAAGTGTCAGTAAATATTATATTTAGTTGGGGTGTAACGGTACATGCATTTGTACTGAAAACTTTCAGTACGGGTCTTCAGCAAACACCATTGTAGGAGTGGAACTTCATTGGAAAGTTCCAGTTTTAGTAATTGTTCATCTCATCTGTCAGATTATGTCCATTTTATCAGGAAATTCAAATAAATGCCATTTTGGCGCTCTTTGATGTGACATGACAGATCGCTGTATAAATGCCTCAGTTCAAACGGCAGCATGTTGAGCGAGTGAACACGATCATCCCTTTCGCTTTACTACTAGTTTTAATGTGAAATAAACATGAATGAACATCTCACGTAATCGCTCAGTCAGTGTTTCAATTGTGGAAAGACGTTAGTAAAACAGCTTGTAAACAAAATGTCATGTAGCAGTTCATTTACCTCATCAGTGTCCACAGCTCGTTAGTTCACCAGAGAAATTGAGTCTAGAGAAGAGCATTTCATGAAAAATTAGACTATATACTCATTATATTTTACTTTACCTGTTAGTGATGTCTTAATTATTTAATGTATGTTTAAATAAATCTGTTATGAAACAAGTTATGACAGCCACTGTCTAAATGAATAAATTTCAACAAAAAATAGAAATGTTATAAATTTAGAAGTTAATTTAAAAACTGCATTATGTGCATTTACATGTTTGTATACATTTAAGTTTAGTGTTGATTATTATATTTAAAAATAATCAGTAATTCAATTTAAGTTTGGGCTCTGTTGTTAATTGTAACCTTATAGTAATGCAAAAGGGCTCCCTATAGTTTAGATTATACATTGAGTTAGATTTATTACTAAGAAAATTGTAATTATAACTGAATTCATTTAACAAAAGAGCAATTTGATCAGTAAACCACTGTTTAATGAAAAAAAAGCAATTTTATGTTTACTTCTCCCCTGAAACCATACCGAACCAAGATGTCAAACCCGAGGTATGTACCAAACTGTCACATCTGTGTACCTTTACACCCCTAATATGTAGTAAATTTGTAATGTTATAAAAACATTTTATTTCAAATAAATGAAACCGTTTTCAGCAATAATAATAGGAAATGTTTCTTGAGCAGCAAATCAGCATATTAGAATGATTTCTCAAGGATCATGTGACACTGAAGACTGGAGTAATGATGCTGAAAATTCAGCTTTGCAATAAATTAGACCTTAAAAAATTAAAAATTATTTTAAATAGTAATAATATATCACAATATTACTGTTTTTACTGTATTTCTGTTCAAATAAATGCAGCCTTAGTGCACATAAGAGACTTAAAAAAAAATCTTACTCACCCCATATATATATTTTCCCTATGATTTTGGGGTGAAATGTGACCTGATAATGTTTTAAAGGGATTCACTTATTCAGAGCAATTTAAGATTTTCAGCTTTAAAGAAGAAAGACTACACAGTAATTCATACATAAGATCACAACACTCACATTTTCATACTAGCATCACTAATTAAAAGCTCAATTTACCAGGCCTAATTCAAGATTACAATAACGAGAAAACCATACCACCGGGGGAATAGAGGAAGAGCGTTGAAGACAAGCGTTGATTAGGCCAACTGTGCTAGTCATTGTTAGCGGGAGCTCTCTTCATTAGCAGACACCACAGGGCAAAAGATGATGAAACACAAGGCTGTCTATTTAACAGGGTATTTTTAACAGACCCCCTGGATTAAACTCCAGACCTAGTTTTTACTTTTGACATATTAAATCTGAACCTACATTTGCATTGCAAACTTATATTTGCATTACATGTTGATTACACATGCAAATCTTAACCACAATATGACTGATTGTTGGCTATTTGACCATCAGCTGTTGTCATCATCACGGAGTTCATCAATCATTTCTATCTACTGCTGAGGTGTTTCAGTCAGCCGGCTGTTGCCCAAGAAAACAAATACAACCCTTCACAGCTGTAATAAATGAACATGAGAACAATGATAAAAAAATGACTAATTGCAAGCAGCCTAAAAAGTCAATAAAAGAATTGGCTCAGACTTGTGACTGGGTGGGGTGTTCCTCCTGTTGTTTGGTATCAGATTTACACACAGAACATTGTGGGAGGCTGGAAAAGACTGCCTCTATAATTTCTGGAAAAAATAAATGTATAATTAAATCTAAAATTGTTGCTATTCTGCGCTTCTGGTGCTGTTGTGAAGATAGAAATGCATTTATTTCATAAAAATACAGTAAAAACAGTAACAGTGAAATATTATTACAATTTTAATAGCTGTTTTCTTTTTTCTGAATATATTTTAAGATGCAATTTATTCCTGTGATGCGAAGCCAAATTTTCAGCATCTTTACTCCAATCTTCAGTGTCACATGACCCTTCAGAAATCATTCTAATATGTGACCCTGGACCACAAAACCAGTCTTAAGTCGCTGGGGTATATTTTTAGCAATAGCCAAAAATACATTGTATGGGTCAAAATTATTGATTTTTCTTTTATGTCAAAAATCATTAGTATATTAAGTAAAGATCATGTTCCATGAATATTTTTTGTAAATTTCCTACTGTAAATATATCAAAACATAATTTTTGATTAGTAATATGCATTGCTAAGAACTTCATTTGAACAACTTTAAAGGCCATTTTCTCAGTATTTTGATTTTTCTGCACCCTCAGATTCCAGATTTTCAAATAGCTGTAGCTCGGCCAAATATTATCCTATCCTAACAAACCATACATCAATGGAAAGCTTATTTATTCAGCTTTCAGATGATGTACAAATCTCAATTTTGAAAAATTGACACTTATGACTGGTTTTGTGGTCCAGGGTCACATATGCTTATTTGCTTCTCAATAAACATTTTGTATTATTATTGTTGAAAACTGCTGTTGTGCTGCTTAATATTTAAATTTTTTAATGAAAAAAACAAACAAACAAACTTTAAATAGAAAGCTCAAAAGATCTGAATTTAATTGAAATGTGTAAATGTAAAAGTCTGTCACTTTTTGATCCTTGCTATGTTATATATATATATATATATATATATATATATAAAAATTAACTTTATTATTATTGTTGTTATTTAAGTCTTTTTTTTTAATATTTTTTTTAATTTCCTTTACAACATATAGCAATCCTAAACTGGTCATTTCTTCTGAATCCATCTCATCCCTCTTTTCCTCTTGATATTTTTTGAAGCCCTGCTCATAACCAAACAAAACTGGAGCTGTTTTGACTGAAGAAATCTAACAGGAAGCTACAACAGTCTAAAATCTGTGTTAACTGCTCAGTATTAGGGCTGGGAAATATATAGAATATTAGACATATTATCACAACAATCAAATAATCTTTATAAAATAACAGAATATCATGAATATTGTTGACAATTAAGATGAATGTGCCAAAGATGGCAGCAATATGCAACCCAGCCAAGAAGTGCTTGTGTGTTCCAGCTACTAGTTTCTCATCTGAAAGAGTTTTTAGTGCCAGTGAGAACAGTGTCATGTCACAGAGAATCTCTTCAACCAGAAAAAGTTGTGAGACTTATGTTCTTAGCTAAAAACTTGTGAAACACTTGCATAATTTACCCCAGCTGCACAGTGTAAAATGTTGTGTGTTACATTGCTCTAAAGAAGCTGTTCGAATGCACTTTTTGTACTCTTTTTTCATCCTGTTACATCTACGTGTTAATTTAATAAAAAGAAGTGGTCAGTAGGTCTACAGTTTTTAAATCTGTGTTTTTTGCACTAAACATTCTGTACTATCCAAATCATGTTTTGGGCAGAAGAAAATCAGCTTTTGATTTATTCCAGATTAAAGGCAAAAATATAATCAAAATTTGAAAAAAATATTGAGATATCAAATTTTAAGTATATCTCCCAGACCTATTCTGTAGTAATAAAAACTCAAGCACTCTTCTTTCTATTGAGTGGATGTGTCAGTAATCCAACATCAACAGTTTAGTTTAGGTAATAATTATCATGGCCTTTCCATTTCACAACCAGAAAAATCAGCCAGTACGGATATCAATTTGCCAAGTGTACATATACAGATAAGACTCAATGTCAGGACGTTTGGGTCAGCAAATATTTATGGGAGGAGATAGTGTAGATTAAAAGGCCTTTTACTGGGGCCGAAGAGCATGGAGTTGGCACATTTTAATCTATTAACTGCTTGGATAGCAGGAGGGCCCCTGGACATTTGTATAAACAAATACCACTATAAATAGAGTTTAGGCATTCCATATATGATCATGAAAGCCAGAAATAGCCAACTAGAATGCTGAGGAAAATAGCTGATTTGTAATGTTCAAATTCAAAGAGCTTCCTGAGCTGTTTTAATAGGTTTCCACATCTATCAAATCTCCTTAAACCTTGTGAGCTGTTAATTTCATTGCTTAAGAGCATCTCAGAAGGCATTCAAACATTAGGCCAACCAGCATTCATCTGCTTTACTGCACAATGAAGAAGATAAAATGAACATCTGTCTGTGCTCCATACAGGCTGGGAAATCAGACTGGTCAGAGCAGATGTCTGGGGGGGGGAGGGGAACTGACTGAATGCACCAGACAAGTATCATGGGAATCTCAATTGACTGCATTAGAGTACTCATATAACCATTACAAAGGCAGTTAGTGAACATCTCTCAGATTCTACATTGAAAGTTGCAAAACAGCTTTCAGGTCATTTATAATTTGGAAGCAATGCAAAAATGAAATAATAAAAATGAAACGTGTCTATTGAAGGGATGAATATCCTGAAATTTTGTGGTCGTCCAATGGTGTGATAGAGGAAGCAGTGTGGCTAAAAGATATACAGAAAAAGGTATCCAAAAAAAACAAAAACAAAAAAAAAAACAAAAAAAAAAACTCATTTTCACAGTATTTACTCAAACTGCTAATAAATAGAAAATATCTACAAGGTATTCTGGTACTAACATAAACCAGAATGACAACCTATGTTAATTTGCCAACTGATCTGATAATCTCAAATAATATTTTAGTGTCACTGAGACACATTCTTAAAATTTGAATTAGATTGTATTTTTATATTTTCCTTTTTTTGTCATTTCTAACCTAACTACAATAACAACGAATTTACCAATCTTGAAAACAGTCAGTCTTAAAGGGACAGTTCACCTATTATTTACTCACACTCGTGTTGTTCCAAATCTACGACCTTCTTTTTTCCCCATCCAACACAAAAGACCATTCACTCATTGTATGGAGTAAAATTACACCAGAGGTAAAATAAAAGGTTATAGAGGCTTGACAGAGAGAATATTTTTGTGACCTATTCCTTTAGATGTAAAAACATTTACACTTTCATAGCCTACTGCGGCACCTGTTCAGAGGCGCCACTTTTATGATACTTTTAGTGTGATTTGTTTATGTTTTGGAGCTTTACATCCCCCAGTCCCCATCTGCGTTCAGTACATGAAAGAATGTGCATAATTTACTTCATCTTTCGTTTCATGTTCCAGAGAAATGAGTCAGGAACACGGGTTTGGAACAACATGAGGGTGAGTAAACACATTTTTGCATTAACTGCTCCTTTGAAGGTCGTCCCAGCTAACACAGAACGTTCTTTTAATGTTTGGTTTTCTTGGGAACCAACTTCCAACGTTCTTTTTAGAATTTCACCTTTAACCGTAAACTTGCGGTTTGCGAACCGCTAAATTGAGTAAATAACGTTAAAGGTTTCGCCCAGACTCTCATCAGCACCCACACTTCTTACCTCCCCGCCGTGGCCGTCAAAAATGGCAAAGATTGAAGGGTGGCTCCTGTTCACCAGGTCGGTCAGGACCTCAAAGCGGTCCTCCATGTGGTCTCTGCGGCCCTGTATCGAGTACACCGCGACATTGTTGTTCTTGAACTCCCACGTCTTGGAGAACTCCGCGTCCAGCACGTCCAGACCGCCGAGTCTGTCGTTCATCATCATCTCCGCCACTTTTCCCTTCACCATCTTCACGGCATCCCGGCTGGACTTGACGATGGTTTTCACCTCGTCCGTGTGGAAGAAGTAACTCCAAAGGGCCAAGCTTATACATAACAGAAACAAGGTCTCTGGCCTGAGCAAGAAATAACGCATGATGCGACCCAAAAGAGACAAAAGCGTCATTGTGTCTCCTATCATCACACGCTCAAGACTGCACCCGGGGACTGAAGTATGGGCTTCAAATTACTTCATTAGACCGATATTAAAGCCCATCTGCAGCTCCAAGTGTTTGATCACCCCCTGAAGCCCGAACACCACGACGCAAACGCTCGAATGGCCGGTGGTTATATTATAAGCTGCAGATGGAGCGAGTTCGCGGGGCTTTCAGCTGCAGTCTGGCTCTGGTGCCCTACCGACGGGCTGCATATAACCGCACAGATCCCATTACCCCCAACGACAGCGAATCCTTTCCCTCCCGTAAAGCCATCTGTGCTGCCAGCTAGCGCTTTCGACGAGTCCCTGCTCAAAACGGGCTGTTATTTACTCGCTCACACGCGTCACGGAGAGTTTTAACGCACTTTATAGCGCTAATTCGTCGATGCACATGCTGCTGCCGCCGCTGACTGGCGTCCTCCGCGCGCTGCATGCGTGACTGACTGCAGCGCCTGGCGGAACGGGGAAAATAGACACTAAAAACACTACAGAAATGACATCATATCGGTCCGTTAGATTGAGAAGCCTACGTCAGACTACATTTCACCAAACAGATTTTTTTTGTACTACCGATACCGCAACGTGACGTACAAATCGATGAATCTGAAAGGTCGTGACGTCATGCGCAGCTGAAAAAAACAGAGCGCCGCGCTGTTGACACTGAGTGCAAACATTTTTTTTATTTTTTTTTTTAAAATATGTACCTTGTACCTTGGATTTCTTGGGTAAATTTCATGTGTATAATATCAGTCTTGTCGAATAAAACCAGATAGTTAGTCGGTAAATCAATTTCAGTATTTTTAGAGCATTTCGATTTTTTCCAGTGGGTTTCTCTGACTAGCAGACAAATAGTTTAGGCCTAACTAATATTTTATTTTATTTTATTTATTTATTACTGTAGCCTATGTAGGTTTTTTGAATATTTAATATGGTTGTCCATTGTCTGGTGTTTATGTTAAGCTACATACAATATTGATAAAAAGTTTTGGAAGAATATTTGCATAAAATGTCAGGCATACAGCTATTCATAGCATTCTATAGTTCACCTAGGCAGTTTTAAACTATTTTTTTTTCTCATTTCTGTAGCAATTGAATTTGCCACTTGTAAGACCATTTAAAATGAACAAGCAAAGGCAAAAATGAATTAACTCTATAAAACCTACCTATCATATTTAATACGTTTTTCTAAGGCCTGTAAATTACCAACATAACCAAAGCTTTGCTGAAAAATTCACCAATTGTACACTTCTACATGCATTCTACATCAACCATATATCATTTCTTAAATAATAATATATAAATGTTAAAATGTGAGTCAAATATAATACAACAGGCTTTTGTGGAACATTTATTTGTACATCTCTAAATCATTATTGCATTGCATTGATTACATGATTTGAAACTACAGAGCTTTGTTCATAAAACTAAGCATTATTTAAAGATATATAATGATAACTGATATTTATAGACTATGCATTTTATGTAAGTAGTCTAAAGATGTAATTTGTTGGCTAAATTATAAAGTATCAGAATTCCATCTTACTTTTTGGAAATAACATCTGCACCAATTTTTATATTTTTGTGAGCATCATATTGTCCTATATTATATACAGCCATAAAAGCCTGATCTATCAAATATCATATAAAACATAAAACACAACTTTTTTTTAAATTGTCCTTTTATATTTAGTCAACTGTTCCATTAAAACTAGATTAGTTTTGAATATTATTTCATATGATAGTCTTTACATGGTTAAAATACGTGCCACCCATTTAAAACGGCTATATATTTGATGATGAAAGATTATGTTGAAAACCTCTTGCCTTTTTAAAAATGCCACACACTGAACAAAACCCTTAACGATTTTAAAACCAGTTATTTTACTTCATGCCCTGACATGACGTTGCACAGGCTTATCAAGGGAAGGATCCATTTAGAGTAAGCATACTGCCAGTAATGGATAAACTGATGCAAAACCGCAATGCAGAAAAGTGCTTACCATACTGTTAGCCTTCCAGAGGCGGAATAATGGATGCACAGCTTATTGATTTGATTTTCATCACAGAAGTCCAATGGGATTTATTTTTGTGGTGCTCCAGTACTGGAAGCTTAGTGAGGTGTAGAGAAATGGATCTTTTGGTTTGACTAATGGTTTCCATTTTGCCTACCTGGCAACAAGGGCATGTCATTTAGCGCAGGGCATTCGAGCCTCTTGAAGCTAATGCATATGGCCTGTGCAGCGGCAGCGAGAGGGTGGCTCAGGTAACAGCCCACAGCATCCCCCCACACCTCTCATCTCCTACTCCCAATGGTGCCCTTGTGTCCACAGAAACAGTGCTAGATGAGTCTAATGGGCGCTGTAAGTGGAGAGGGTAATGCCAGCTAAAACATACTGCTGTTTGTTTTATTGCTGTTTTCTAAGGAAAGCATCACTATTACTATTGTTCACAGTTAGAGTTGAGATAGCAATAAACATGTATGCCTAGTATTCATTTTCAGTGCATTACTGTAACTCCTCTTGCATCATGTGTGATTACAACATGACTGATGGTTCGATGACAAAGGAAAAATATCTTTAAAAAGATACAGAAACACAAAATGTCCTTGGTTGGTTTTGAAAAGCATTTTTCTAAATATATTTTTTAATGTGAAACTTTATTCATTAATAAATACAATTAATTTAAGTAAAATAAAATTAAAAAAATAAAATCATTTAAAATTAACAAGCGAAAGGGAAAAATTCAATTCAATTAAATTTCTAAGGCCTCTAGATTATCAACATCAAGATTTTCCTTCTTGTACACAATTGTCTACATACCTTCTACATTATCCATACATCATTTTTAAAAAAAAAAATGTATCAGATTTGATACAATTTTGAGTAACGCTTATTTGTACATCTCTCAATCATTCAGTTTCCGTGCATATACTGTAACTTATCACGTATGATCTGATTTGGTCAGTGACAAAGGAAAAAAGAATATTTTTTAAAATATATTATATTTTTAAAAAGTTAAAACACATTTGTCAAGTTCTTGGTTGTTTCATTGATTTTGAAAAACTTTTATACTGTTTTTCAACAAGAGTTTAATGATTAAAAATGTCATGTGGTGTAACCAAGTAAAAATGAATACCGTATTTTTCTTACACCTTGAATATATGTTGTAAGATATATTTTTCAAGGTAAAACATTTTTTCCCTATAAGTGGCTACTTCAATAAGAATTGTTTTGATAATTATACATTTTTATTCATAATAATGTTTTTAGAGTGTTCACACCACAAGACATTTTACAACATGAACTAATCTTGTCATAAAAAGGCCACAGTGATCATTTGAAAGACTTGACCTTGAAACAGTCACAAGGGTCAGCAAGGGTTGCCTCATTTTGTTTTTTTTTCTGCATGTACAAGAGATGACTTTTATGGTTTATTTTCTTTTTTTAATAAAACATGCTCATAATGCTCAAATTGCTCCAACAATAAAACAGGAGCAAAATAGACTTCCACTGATGGTGATATAGCAACACCCTAGTATCATGGTGGCAGCTAGTTTCTCCGGATAATGTAAAAGTTCATATAATATGGAAGTTGTTGAAGATGTATACCCTGTTTAAGATGCCATAACCTCGGTCTAAACACAGCCATGCTTTAATCACACACTCCTGATCTGACAAACACCAGAGGTGTAATTTAAAAGCTTTTTCCTTGAATGATGTCATTGCACTGCTGTGAGACATCATATCACACCGTGAGGTACGAGATGAACATCTCAACTCTGGGGTTACTCTGGTCACTAACCCCCTGAGATATAAAAGTCACTAGTGCTGGATTTCCTGAAGGAGGGCTACAGAAAGACTGCAATGACTTTGTTTCATGGGCCAACGTCTCATTTGCTTTGATTATTTAACTTCCCTTTGAGCTTCGGCCAAATGGACCAGCTACACAGAATTCAGGCCACATTTCTGTAGAAGGGAGTTTTGACCCCAGGTTTCTTCGTTCAAATTTTGTACATTTATACTGTTAGGAAGTAGACTGTGTGTCTGATGGAAGGGTTTGAAGGCGTCTAGGATACACGACCATTCGCCCCCCAAGTGTTAGTGTTTTCTCCACTGAGACCGTTCAAAAATCCCCCAAAAGTCTCTGATTCTCTTTGATCCTTGGGAAAATCATGACTTATTCAACCTTTGCTTGACATCGCGCAGCATGCAATTTTGCTACTGAAACTTTGTGAGAGCTTAAAAAAACACAGACACAAAACCTGAATTCCTGTTCATTCATAGTCATAGTCAGGTGTATGTGCACATACTCTTGTGTGTAAACATCTGCACTTTAATTGCCCTTTTAAGTGTTATAACACAAGGGATACAGATGCATGAGAATAAGAAGGACTGATACGTTACTTTCTAAAGCCATCTCATTAGGCTTCTCCTCAAGTATCAAATCCGCAGGCCTGTGCCAAGTGTATGTCACCTGCCCATGCAGTAGAAAACGCTCTCATTGGCTGGACCGAGGGGCGACGGGGAGGCACAGGTAGTTAAAAGGTAGTGATCTGCATGCAGTTTTCTCTTAGAGAAGAGAACGGAGAGGCGGCACGCAAGTCGACGACTAGGTAAGCATTAGCGATATTTTGTTCATCAGAAAATGTAAAGATCTAGTTTATCAGCTTCCATTTGGCGTCCACTTGCTGTTTGTGTGCAGCTACTTGTACAATGCCCAATATTGTCCAGCCGGTCATCCTGCTGATGGCCTTGCTGGTGGTAACAGCAGGGAATCAAGCATCACTACCTAAGACCACACAGTGGCCACGACTGAAACCCACTAAGAAGCCTCCGCCTCGAGACGAAGGCGGTCCTCCACAGCCGCCCGGCCGCTTGGGGTCCCATCCGATCACCACCACTGTGAGCCCCACCGGCAGTGGCATCACAGAGGAAGTCACAGACTCCATGATGGACGCTTACTCTACTTCCCCCACCGACAGCACCACCTACTCCAGTGATGCTTATTCTGCTGACTACCACACGGAGGCCGTGGTTCCTCCGGGGGTGGGCCCCGGGAACTACACGTTGGACTACAACGAGTGCTTTTTCAACTTCTGTGAGTGCTGTCCACCAGAGAGAGGTCCTCCAGGACCGGTGGGAGAAAAGGGATTGCCGGGTAAGTGGTAGTTGCCTAGTTGATGTCTATCTGAATTAAATGCTACATTAAACTTTTCTCTTTATTTGTCAAATTGCAAGGTATTCCAGGGGAAAAGGGGGAGATGGGACCTCCTGGACCTCCAGGTCAGGATGGACTCACTGGCGCTCCGGGGCCACATGGAGGAAAAGGTCTGTATAATAATGTCATGTGTTTGTGTTCAACATAAGTATTAGCAAGAGATGATCAAAACAGTTCAATAAACAACAAGTTGATGTTGAGTAACTTACATTTTTGACACAATATTGCCTGTTATATTCTCATTCCAAAATGAAGCCAAAACTGAATCACCAGGATCTCCAAGCAACACAGAGGAACCCTGTATTTTTAACAAACTGGTTGAGTGAACCATTCAGTGACTCATTATATTCATTTGTTTGTTTCTGAATTAATTACTGTGTCTAAAATTGCATACTGAGTAAATACATTTGATGAGGAACAAACTTGTGAATGGCAGTGAAACAGCGCAACTGACACTGTAGTTAGTTTTTCAGTATTCAAGGCAGTGATATTAAAGTCTTTTTGACCATGATTTTAAGAGATAAAGGTTTCATTTACAGTCTATATAAGTATTTCTTTATGTTTAGATTGACCTTAGCAGGCTCAACATTTCAACTTTGTTATCGTGAAGCCCTAATAAAAGTGATTTTTTTCCCCCCCAAATTATAATGTATAATTTCTGAAACTGAGTGGTATCAGAATTGACTAAGTTAGCTAAGTATAAGAATTAAAAATGAACTGTGACAGGGTTGAAATAACATAGAGCTTTAGGGTTAGTCGATATTTTTTCTAAAATGTTTTACACATTTTTTTGAGAATTTAGAATTTGTATCTGTCCCTTACTTTTTGTTCAACTCTGTTATGATGTGATATTTTCACAATTAGTGTTTTTGAACAAACTGGTTGAGTGAACCATTCAATGACTCAATCATAATATATATACTTGTTCATGTCTGAATTAATTGGTGACCGTGTCCAAAATCACATACTGTCTGAACTTTGCCACCGGTAAAAAGTATGTTCTGTAGTATGAATGAAACTAAGTCATGAAACATACGCCATGTTGTCTATGTCATGTGACCTTGCGTCGCTTCACTGCCATTCACAACTCCTCTCCCATGGCTTCACAGCATAGTAAAGTGTCCATTGAATGTGCATTTCATAATCTCAGTGAAAGTACTAGCTCATCCATGTATTTTTAGGCTACACATACTTTTTTCGTCTATTATATAGTAGGATAGCAGGCATATTTGGATGCAGAAACTGTTTGAACAAATTGGTTGATTGTTATGCAAGTCGTTGGTCAGTGAATCAGTGTAATCTGCGTAATCTGCAGAAAGAACTTGAATAATGAATAATGATATTATGTTACAATTGTAAGTTCTAAATCTAAGCTTCCATATAAAGGAGTGAAAAGGAATTAAGGCAAGTACTGTTTACAAAAGGGCCATCATTTTTTTTCTTTCACAACTTCCACATATTGCAGTTAGTCTATCCAAAGTTATAAACAAAGGATTAGGGACACTGACAGTCATCTGTTGATTGTGTATACAAATATCCTTGTCCAAGAAGGACAAATATTGGAGAAGGCCTTGACCTTAGTTAAGGAGAATTACATGGAGTTCTCGTGTGTATTCTCAAGACTTCTCCTTCTGTGTCCCTACCAAAGAAAAAACTATTACCACGCCTAAATCAAACAGACTAAACTCTTCCCTTTCCTTTAGTGCTGCATGCTCACACAAGTTGGCAAAACCTTCAATTTGTCTTGAAACTGGTAATGCTAGTTCCCTGAGATTACACAAAAGGTTGTCTGCAAAACTCAGATCTCCAATTCTTCTCTTTCTAGCCTGAGAAAGCTCTTCACCACTGGAATAAATAAATACATCAGTGTTCAGGGTTTTTGTTTTCTTGTAAACCTCTGTGTATTCATAAGGATGGAGATCTATTTTGATAAACAGTGTAATCAAAGAGTAGATGAGTCATATCCATTGCTGACAATACTAAGTGAAGGTACGAGAACAAAGTGCAAATCTATCCGGAGAGATCTTTGTGCACTGTGAGCCAAACAACACATTTCTAAAAAAACAGCGTGTTCCGTCTTAAACATTTTCCCATTAAACACAATGTCCCACTGTTGTGGTTACTTCACAGATAATGCTTGTAAGTTTGTTAAGAGATGTTCTTTCCTCCTGCAGGAGAGAAAGGTGATCCTGGAGTGAGTGGGCTACCCGGGATTCCTGGTGTCACTGGGAAACAAGGAGAGAAAGGTACATTCATCTGTGACAAAGGCCCTAAACCAGTATTTGATTCACTTTATATTACGCTTGCTATGTTGGTTTATGGACTGTTCTCAGGAAATAGTGCCATGATTTACTTCTACACTGGGGGGGATCTGAACTGAACTGCTGACACATTATCTGACAGAACTCTATTTAGTATGTGGAAATAGCATGTCCCCCAGAGAAAATACTGAATTTGTCTTTGTCCCACACTTTGTTCAACCTGTTGTGTAACACTTTCCACCCTTTTCAAAATAATAATTTGAGATAATATTCATGGGAGTGACATCAATGTCTTTCTGACCACATGGTTCTAATAGAAAGTTTGTTTTACAGGCTTTATAAGTATTTCATTATGTTTACATTGAACTTATCAGGCTCAATATTTCAACTCTGTTATTGTGAAGCCCTAATAACAGTTAAGATAATTTTTCAAATTATAACGTATAATTTCTGAAACCAAGCAGTATCAGAATCTACTCAGTTATCTAATATAAGAATTGCAAATGAACTGTGACAGGGCTGAAATAATGTAGAATTAGAATTAATAACTACTTGTACTTATTATACTTGTACTTGTATTATGTTTTCATTATTTTGATTTATATTTCTAAAATGCTTTACGTATTGATTACGTATATTGAAAATCTAGAATTTGTATCTGTCCTTTACTTTGCTCAACTCTGTTATGGACAGATGTAGGTTATTTTTCAGTCTTTATAATTATTTCTTTAGTTTACATTGACCTCATCGAGCTCAATATTTCAACTCTGTTATGTTGAAGTCCTGATAAGTGTGATAATTAAAAAAAAAACCTGTAATTGTGTAACTTCTTACAAGGTACACCAAAACTAAGCAGTACTACAAGAATTTACTCTGTTATCCACGTATAAAAATTACAAATGAACTGTGACAGGGTTGAAATAATACAAAGTTTTAGGATTAGAAGTAATAAATAACTACTGGTATTTATTATTGCATGTTTTAACTATGTAGATTTTATTTTCTAAAATGCTTTACACATTTTTTTTTTTTGGAATTCTAGAATTTGCATTTGTCTCTTATTGTTCAACCCTGTTAAGATGTGACAATTCCCTCTCTTTCCAAAATAATATTTTGATCTTTTAGTCGTCATATTCCAAGGAGTGACATCAAAGTCTTTCAGACCTCATAGTTCGAAAAGATGTAACTTTCTTCTACAGTCTTTAAGCATTTCATTACATCTACACTGACCTCATCAAGCTCAATAGTTCAACTCTGTTATGGCTAATCTCTAATAAGGGTGATGACCTTTTTTTAAATTATAATGTGTAATTTCTGAAACTGAGCGATACTATCAGAATTTACTCAGTTATTTAAGTATGTGAATTATAGGCTAACAGTAATGGGGTTGAAATAATGTAGAGCTTTAGGGTAAGAGCTAAATAACTACTGGTATTTATTATAACATGTTTTCATCATGTAGACTTTTTTTTGGAAAATGCTTTTGAGAATCTAGAATTTGTATCTGTCACTTTTCATTCAACCCTGTTATGATGCAACATTTCCCCCTTTTTTAAAAATAGTTTGATATTTTTGAATGTGACATCAAGTCTTTGTAATTTCTTACAAGGCACACAGAAACTAAGTGATACTGTCAGAATTGACTGTTATACTAATATAAGAATTAAAGACTGAGATGGGGTTGAAATGATGTAGTTCTTTAGAGTTGGTGATAAATAACTACTGGCATTTTGCAAGGCTATAACTACTTAAGCAGGACTGGTTTAAACACCATATGGTGGTCCCTCAGTCTCTATGGTGGTTATGGCACTTGATGTGGGAAAACTGACAGGTTGACACATTGAAATGTTCAGCAGTAGCCATTTCAAAGTGTTATACAGTAACAGTTTCCTGAGAGTGGGCCTTATATTTCAAATTCCACTTGATGTTAATGTGTGCAGGTGAAATCGGCCTCAAAGGAGACAAAGGAGATACAGGTTTAACCGGGTTGAAAGGAGACCCAGGGGACAGGGGAGAGCCCGGCTGGAACGGAACAAAGGGAGAGGCGGGCGAGCCTGGCATACAAGGACCAGCTGGCCCCCCCGGAACAGATGGCATCAAAGGTGAGAAGGGCGACAAAGGAGACTGTCCATTTGGAGAGAAAGGACAGAAAGGCAGTATGGGGGAGCCAGGGCTTCAGGGGCCAAAAGGAGACATGGGTGTACCAGGTCTGAATGGCACAGATGGGCTTCCTGGGGCTAAGGGTCCAAAGGGAGACCCAGGACCCCCAGGTAAGCAGGGAGAGCCTGGTCCTCCAGGACCCCATGGTCCACAAGGGCAGAGGGGGATGCCAGGGATGAAAGGCACACGAGGCCTGAAGGGAGCACGAGGTGTTAGGGGATTCAAGGGCCTTAAGGGTGAACCTGCCGTTCAGAAGCGCTCAGCCTTCAGCGTTGGTCTCTTTCCCAGCCGATCGTTCCCGCCGCCTGGCCTGCCAATCAAGTTCGACAAAGTCATTTACAACGAGGAGGGTCACTGGGACCCCCATGCCAGTAAGTTCAATTGCACTCATGGGGGAGTTTACGTCTTTTCCTACTACATAACAGTGCGTAATCGGCCCCTGCGCGCAGCCCTGGTGGTGAACGGCATTCGGAAACTGCGAACTCGCGACTCCCTTTACGGCCAGGACATTGACCAGGCCTCCAACATGGCAGTGCTCCGTCTATCATCTGGAGACCAGGTCTGGCTGGAGACTCTGCGG